>MU839599.1:0-23528 GCA_030685255.1 Podospora conica
TAATAGCGAGCTATAAAGATAGTAGGTCTCGGCGAGGGCGAGGTCTCGGCGAGGGCGAGGCCGGTAGTAATAGCGAGGCCGGTAGTAATAGCGAGTTATAAAGTTAGTAAGTCTCGGCGAGGGCGAAGTCTCGGTAAGGGCGAGGCCGGCGAGGATAGTAAGCTATAGAGATAGTAGGCCTCGGCGACGGTAAGGTCGCTAGGTCTCGGCGACGGTAAGGTCGGTAATAATAAGGTATTATAGAGATAGTAGGTCTTAGCGATAGCGAGGCCGGTAATAATAGCGAGCCGTAGAGATAGTAGGTCGCGGCGAGGGTAAGGCCGGTAATAATAGCGAGCTGTAGAGATAATAGGTCTCGGCGACGGTAAGGTTAGTAATAATAGCGAGCCGTAAAGATAGCGAGCTATAATAATAGTAGGTCTCGGCGACGGCGAGGTCTCGGCGAGGGCGAGGCCGGTAGTAATAGGGAGCCGTAGAGATAGTAAGTCTCGGCGAGGGCGAGGTCTTAGCGAGGGTAAGGCCGGCGAGAATAACGAGCCGTAGAGATAGTAGGACTCGGTAACGGCAAGGCCGGTACTAAGAGTAAGGCCGGCGATAATAGCGAGCCGTAGAGATAGTAGGTCTCGGCGAGGTCTCGGCGAGGGCGAGGCCGGCGAGGATAACGAGCCGTAGAGATAGTAGGACTCGGTAACGGTAAGGCCGGTACTAAGGGTAAGGCCGGCGATAATAGTAAGCCGTAGAGATAGTAGGTCTCGGCGAGGGTAAGGCCGGTTATAATAACGAGCCGTAGAAATAGTAGGTTACGGCGACGGTAAAGTCGTTAGGTCTCGGCGACGGTAAGGTCGGCGAGGATAACGAGCTATAAAGATAGTAAGTCTCGGTAAGGGCAAGGTCTTAGTAAGGGCGAGGCCGGTAGTAATAACGAGTTGTAGAGATAGTAGGTCTCGGCGAGGGCGAGGCCGGTAATAATAGCGAGCCGTAGAGATAAGGAGATAGTAAGTTACGGCGAAGGCGAGGCCGGTAGTAATAGTAAGCCGTAGAGATAATAGGTCGTAGCGATAGTAAGGTCGCTAGGTTACGGCGACGGTAAGGTCGGTAATAATAGCGAGTTGTAAAGATAGTAAGTCTCGGCGAGGGCGAGGTCTCGGCGAGGGCGAGGCCGGTAGTAATAATAAGCCGTAGAGATAATAGGTTATAACGACGGTAAGGTCGCTAGGTCTTAGCGATAGTAAGGTCGGTAATAATAACGAGCCGTAAAGATAGTAAGTCGCGGCGACGGTAAGGTCGCTAGGTCTTAGCGATAGTAAAGTTAGTAATAATAACGAGCCGTAGAGATAGTAAGTCTCGGTAAGGGTAAGGTCTCGGCGAGGGCGAGGCCGGTAGTAATAGCGAGCCGTAGAGATAGTAGGTCGTAGCGATAGTAAGGTTACTAGATCTCGGCGACGGTAAGGTCGGCGAGGATAGTAAGCCGTAAAAATAAGGAGATAGTAAGTTATAGTAAGAGTAAGGCTAGTAGTAATAGCGAGCCGTAGAGATAGTAGGTCGTAGCGACGGCGAGGCTAGTAATAATAATAAGCCGTAGAGATAGTAGGTCTTAGCGAGGGCGAGGCCGGTAGTAATAGCGAGCCGTAGAGATAGTAAGTCGCGGCGATAGTAAAGTCGTTAGGTCTTAGCGACGGTAAGGTTAGTAATAATCGCAAGCTATAGAGATAGTAGGTCTCGGCGAGGGCGAGGTCTCGGCGAGGGCGAGGCCGGTAGTAATAGCGAGCCGTAGAGATAGTAGGTCTCGGTAACGGTAAGGTCGCTAAGTCTTAGCGACGGTAAGGTCGCTAGGTTTCGGCGACGGTAAGGTCGGTAATAATAGTAAGCCGTAGAGATAATAAGTCTCGGCGAGGGCGAGGTTTTAGTAAGGGCGAGGCCGGTAGTAATAGCGAGCCGTAGAGATAGTAGGACGCGGCGATAGTAAAGTCGCTAGGTCTATTACGGCGTAAGGGTAGCGTACTATAGGGGTTAGGTTAGATAACTATTGTTCGACGAGGGGTCGGAAGTCTGGGGCGCGAGGGCCGCGAGAGGTAAGCTCTCGAGGCGTAGGCTAACTCCCGACTACGTAACCTGGCGTTACCTAACCTAGGTTACATAACTATATAACTATAGATACTATAACTAAGGAGCAGGTAAAGCTTGTAATACTTACCTCCCCTCCTCGGTAATTACGCCTTTACGTAGATACTTACAAGTAGCAGCTAAAGGCGTAATTAAGCCCCGTCTTCCCTTCTTAGGCGTACGGAGCGCCGCGGTACGGGCGGGGGCGCGGGTAGGCGCGTAGAGGAACTCGTCTCCGGCGCGGAGATACTTATACTCGGCTTCTTTTTCTTTAGCTACGCGGGGGGCTTTCCTTTTCCTAGGTTCGCTTCGTAGAACTCCTATAAGTCGTCGTCGTAGCTCTTTAAATCGCTGGCTAGTTACTACGTTAGTTAATCGTAGCCGACCTATTTAACGAGGTAGTTCTATCGGCCGTTATCGGCTTAGCCGTAGTCGAGGATCCTTTCGAAGGTATACTACTATTCTTTATGGAATTCGTCGGTCCGTACTATCTAGCGGCCTTAGTTTACGCGGACTTACTACTCTACCGTATCTTAGCTAGGGATTCTACCCGGTACTTATCGGCGGACGAGCTATACGTAAAAGGTATTATTAACCTTTATATTAGCGGGGAGTTATAGCTAAACTACGTATAAGAAGGCCTTAGTAATCTTAAACGGGCCCTCCTACCTAGGGGCGAGTTTCTCCGAGGGGCGACCGGTAGAGATATTCCTTATATCGAGTATTACTTATTCGCCGGCCTTGTATTTCGGGGCGTCGGTCTATTTAGTATTAACGTTACGCTTATATCGGTCTTAGGCTTAGCGTAAGAGGGTACTAACTTAGTCTAGTACGCTTTAAAAATAGTAGGCGATCTCTATTACTTTAAAGAACTCCTAACGTTAGTAGGCGGAATAGTTAGGGGGGTAGGGGGTTACCGGCTTTACGCCGATCCAAGGGTCGAATCCGTAGTTAACGTAAAAGGGGCTTACTCCTATAGTCTCGGAGACTATATTATTACCGGCGAATTCGGCGAGGGGAAGTTAATTAGCCTAGTCGTCTTAGGACTACGAGATATAAAAGCGGAGATACTTCTCCAGCTCGGCGTTAATCCTTTCGGTCTAGCCGTTAGTTTATAGGTAAAACGCTAACGAGGGGCGGAGGGTAATACCGAGGCGCGCTGATAAAGCGTATTAGAATATTAAGACGAACTAGTTACCCCGGTTGGAGATAATAATCTCCGGGTAGCTGTAGAGGCTATAAACTCGTTATAGGAAGGCGTCTATTAGTTCTTCCGCTTCTAGGGTCTCGGTAGCGATAAAGTACCGTATCTTAGTTAGTCTATCGACGACTACGGCGATATACTAGTAAGTACGGCCCCGCCTAGTGTAGGGCGGTAGGGGGGTAATATAGTCGATGGAGATATCCCGTTATAAGGAGAGAGGTAGGGGGAGGGGCTTAAAGAATCCGACGGGCTTAGATCGAGAGGGCTTCGTTTTAGCGTAGATAAGGTATCCCTTATAGAACTCCCTTACGAAGGTTACAAGGCCCGGCTACTAGTACTAACGGTTTATTAAGTCTAGCGTCTTAGTTTAGCCGGGGTAGCCGGTAGGCGTAGATACGTATGTCCTATAGATTAGTTATAGCTATAAGTCGTAGTCCTCGGGGTTTATAATTAGGTAGTCCCTATAATAGGCCTAGCCTTATACTAGTTTATACTCGTTAAAAGGTATCCGGAGGAGGTCTTTAAGGGGCGTCGGCTATCCTCTATTATTCTCGGGGTCTCTTAAGGTTACTATAACTTCGTTAAGTAGGGTAGACTTCTTGTAGCTATCGGCGATAAGGTCGTCGATATACTTTAAGGTATTTAGGGCGTAGAGCTAAAGGTTTACTTCCGTAACGAAAAGATACTTGTTACTAACGTCGGCGGCCGCGAGGATAAGGCTTACGTAGTCTTCGTATATACTAGGGTCGAACTTATAAGAGTTTATTAGAGGCTAGTTACGGGCGTAGAGGCGGTCGTCGGTTTCGTCGGTCGGTATATCCTCCGGCTTCCTGCTAAGGGTATCCGGTATAGTAGCTAGCGTACCGGGGCGGTACCGGATCCGGAAGTTAAATCTCGAGAGAAACTCCGACTACCTTATATAGTACGGGGTAAGTTACTTAGTTATTACGAAGGTCTATAGGTTCTTATAGTCTGTAATAATATCGAAGGTATTACGGGTCCCTTCGAGCTCCGGGCGTTACTCCTTAAGTACTTTAATAATAGCTAGGAGCTCCTTATCGTAGATATCGTAGTTATACTCCTATACTAAGTACTTAGCGGAGAAGTAGGCGACTAGGTAAAACTCCTTATCGTCTCCGACTTAGAGGAGGGTACCGCCGGTACTTTAGTTAAAGGCGTCGACCTTTATTACCGTTCGGCGGTTCTAGTCGAATATATAAAGGGCGGGGGCTATAGAAAACGTTGTTTTAAGGGACTCGAAAAAGCTTTAGTATTCGTTAATCTATTACCAGGGGTAGTCCTTCTTAATTAGTTCGTAAAGGTACTTAGTTAAGCCGGAGAAGCTATAAATAAATCGTCGATAGAAGTTGGCGAAGCCTAGGAAGCGTTGTAGCTACCGCCTTATTATTAGCGGCTCCTAGGTTATTATTACCACTACTTTTTCGGGGTCTATCTTAATACCCCTTAGGGTAATAATAAGCCTTAGGTATTTAGTCTAGGTAACGTAGAATTCGCTCTTAGAGAGGTTGATTTAGAGGCCTGCCTCGGCGAGACGCCTAAGGACTTCCCTAACGTACTTAATATAGTCCTCGAGGTTATTAGAGTAGATAAGGATATCGTCGAGGTAGGCGGTAGCGTACTCGTTAAGGATATCGTAAAGTACGTTGTTAATATATCTCTGGAAAGTAGCCGGGGCTCCGTAAAGGCCGAATAGGGTGACGAGGGACTTATAAAGGCCGAACCTTGTAATAAAGGCTGTTTTCTATTCTTTCCCTACGGCGATCCTAACTCTATTAAACGCCGAGATAACGTTTACCTTCGTATAGATTTTAGCGTTATAGATAGCGTCGAGGGTCTCGCGGATTAGCGGTAGTAGGTACCGGTTTTTAATAGTAATATTATTAATCCCGCGGTAGTCTTAGTAAATCCGGACGCCTCCGCCGGGCTTCTTTACGAGGAGGAGGGGGGCTACTATAGCTAACGTAGATAGGCGGATATTTCCCTTAGCTAGGTTGTTATCGAGCTATCTTTTAATAACGGCGAACTTTACAGGGGATATAGGTTTGTTTCGGCTATATAGGAGCGGGGCTCCTAGCGTTAGCTTAATCTTATAGTTATAGGAGCGGTATAAGGGAAGGTTCTCCGCTTCCTACGGTCGGGCGACGTAAAGGAGGTTATAATATTTAGCGGGTATCTTCTTCTTTATTTCGTTATCTATAAGGGGGGCCTTATCTAGCTTTACGAAGAACTAGGCGGCGTCCTCGTCGTTAATCCGGCTTAACGTCTCGACGTCCTTACCTAGAGTAATAGGGTTAGCGAAGATATAGTCGACGAAGTCGTAGTAGGGCTTAGGGAATACGGACTTTTAGTAGGCTATATCCCTTTCGCCCCGTATAAGTTCCTTAAAGGCGCCCTTCGTTAGCTTAAGGAGTATAAAGGGTTACGTATCGGCGTAGATCTTAGCGATAGCTACGTCTAGCTTACTTATAGTAGTCCGTATAGTCTTAACGCCCTTCTAGCGTAAGAGGAGGAAGAAATTAAGGGCGTTAAGGAAGCGGATATCGTTAGGGTCGATAGGCTTTAGGGCGCCGTTATCCTTTTCGATAAAGAAGCGTTAGATAGGGACGTATTTCTTTATAGGGATCCGTATCGTACCGGCGTACCTAGCGTTTTAAGGGATTATCTTAGGGGGCGGGGGGGGCGGCGGGGGCCTAGCGCGGGCCTACTTAGCCCGTTATTACCTAGAGCGGGCGGCTTTTCTATAGGCGATATAGTAAAGGTTAACGTCGTAGGGGTCGTCTTCCTCCTTAAAGTCTTTTACGGTTAACGGTTTATAGTTAGTACGGGGTAGTATTTTTATAGCGCGGGAGGCGAGTACTAGGGCGTCGCGGGGGAGGTAGGTTAAGCCGTAGTTTGTAAAGGTTAGGTTTAGTATATCCTAGCTAACGGCGGGATTGTACTACTAGAGCTAGGGGATCCCTAGTATAACTAGGTATTTCTTAGCGAGGGGCGTAACGAAGAGGGAGATAGTTTCCCTATAGGCTCCGATTTAAAGGTTAAGGGTTACCGTACTTCGGATCTAATCGTATAGCTGGCTGTCGGCGAGGAATAAAGGTTTAGCGTAGGGGAGGAGGTCGGTAGGGATATAGTAAAGGTTTACGAAGTTACTATCGATAAAGGCCTTCCCTATATAGCCGGAGTTTACTAGGCTAGTATAGTATACTTTACGCTCGGAGAAGGAGAGGTAGGAGGATAATAAGATTAACTTCTTTTATTACCTAAGGGCGTTAATTACGAGTTTATCTATTTAGGTCCTTTACGTTCTCTATCCTTCTCCGGTTACCCTCCTAGCGCGATTTAGCGGAAAGGGTACTCTTTTCCCTAGTAGTCCTTAACGGCGGAGTCGTCCTAGATCTTACCCTTAACGAACCTAGAAGGGTAATTATAGTTAAAGAGGACGGCGTAAAAGTCGTACTAGGCGGGAGGGAAAGGCTACTACTAGTTAAAGTCTATCGCTATAAATCGGACGTAGGTAGCGCCGTATTACTAAAGGCGGGGGAACTATTATTACGGGTACTACTACGGGTACTAGGGCTAGGCGGGGTAGGGAGTTAAGTAGCCGTAGCTACGGCCTATACTAGCGCCGCCGTGCGGGGCGCCGAAGCCTCCGTATACGCTACGACCGCCGCCGTAGGGGGCGCCTTTACCTTAAGTACCTCCGCGGGCTAAGGTACTAGCGGTAACGGCGTAGTCCGCTAGGGTATAGTAGGCTATAATATAGCCGGTACCTCCGTATCTCTTATAAAGGCCGTTATTAATTTAGTATTAAAGTTCGGCCGGGGATAGACGTTAGGGGCCGTTAACGTAAGCGCTAGAAAGATCTATCGCGTCGGGGTCCTTCTTAGGAGCCGAGGAATCTTTATTACCGTTACCGGAGCCGGAGCTACCGGGCTTATTACCGTACAACTTAAAGAGGAACTTATTATATTCGATATTCTTAGCGAGTTATAAGATAATCTTAAGCTAGCCGGGCTAATTATCTCTATTAGGCTATAAAACCTAGGAGATAAAGGCCTTACGGATATAGCCGTTTACCTTATCGCGGATAAAGCGGACGCGGGTAACGTTATTAATCTTAACGCGGTCCGCGAGGGAGACGAACTCGGTAATAAAGTTTGTAAAGTTAGAGAAGTAGTCCTTTTAAGCGAGGAGGGTAAGCTTCTTCTCGGCGTCCGCGGTAATATCGAAGTTATAGTAGGTAACGTTAAGGACTTCTAGAAACTCGGCGTTAAAGGGCTACTTTTATTAGGTAGGGTTCCCTTCGTTATTAAGGATAGTATCGAGGCCGGTTTAGATACTTTAGTAGGTAGAGCTAAAAAGTAGGCCGGCGATATAAAGGATTTTCTAAAACTCCGAGGGGAATTCCTAGAAGTCCTAGGCCTATCGGATCTTAATCTTAAAACGTTAGTTCTTATAAGTAGTATTACGTTTTATTACGTCCTTATCGCTAACGTCGAACGCCTCGGGGTTTTTAGCGAAGGACTTCTTAAAGGTAGTACCGCGGTTATTTAAGGCGGCGGCTATAGCCTAGGACTAAGTATTAACCTATACTTAGAGATCGTTATAGTAGGAGCGGAAGCGTAAGTTCTCGGCCGCCTTAAGGGCGTTAACGGTACGGAGGTTACTAAGGGCGTCATATATTAAGGCGATTATATACTCGGTTATCGACTAGGTTTTTTATATTACCGAGCTAAGGACTATATCGGCGAAGTAGTCGCGGATAAAGAGCAACTAATCGTAGATAACGGGGACGTTCGTATACTCGGCGACTACGGAAGCTATTACGGGGTAGCCGGTAGCGATTAAAATCTTTATAACCTTTTCCATAATAAAGCCGGAGTTATCGAGTTTATACTTAGATTAGGCTAGGGGGGGGAAGATAGTCTAGCTATCCTTACCCTTCTACTTAAAGGGGCCGGGGTTAGCTATAGTAATAAGGTTAAACGTTAAATAGAAAGTAGAAGCGAAAGTAGTAAGGTTAGAAAGAGAGGGTATCTCTACCTATAGTCTTACTTACTTAACGGGGTACGAATATTACCGTAATAAATCGTATAGAACGAAGGGAGGGTTCGCTATTAATATCGGGGATCGGTTAATTAACGCGGGGTTAGTTAGGGGCGGGGGTACGAATATAAGGATTTTCGCGGTCGGGGATCGAGGATTTTTTAAGGTCGAGGATCGGGGATCGAGGCGGAGGTCGCGTAATTCGGCGCGGGGTTCGTTGGATTAATTAAGGCGAAGACGAGAGGCTATTCGTAGATAGTAAGGCTATAGGAATAGGTCGAACAAACTATTACGGTGTAAGGGTAGCGTACTATAGGGGTTAGGTTGGATAACTATTATTCGACGAGGGGTCGGAAGTCTAGGGTGTGAGGGCCGCGAGAGGTAAGCTCTCGAGGCGTAAGCTAACTCCCGACTACGTAACCTAGCGTTACCTAACCTAGGTTATATAACTATATAACTATAGATACTATAACTAAGGAGCAGGTAAAGCCTGTAATAAGGTTTCGGCGACGGTAAAGTCGGCGAGGATAACGAGCCGTAGAGATAAGGAGATAGTAGGTTACGGCGAGGGCGAGGCCGGTAGTAATAGTAAGTCGTAAAGATAGTAGGTCTCGGCGACGGTAAGGTCGGTAATAATCGCGAGTCGTAGAGATAGTAGGTCTCGGCGAGGGCGAGGTCTCGGTAACGGTAAGGTCGCTAGGTCTCGGTAAGGGCGAGGCCGGTAATAATAGCGAGCCGTAAAGATAGGGAGATAGTAAGTTACGGTAAGGGCGAGGCTAGTAGTAATAGTAAGCCGTAGAGATTATAAGTCGCGGCGATAGTAAGGTTACTAAGTCTCGGCGACGGTAAGGTCGGCGAGAATAGCGAGCCGTAAAGATAAGGAGATAGTAAGTTATAACGAGGGCGAGGCTAGTAGTAATAGCGAGCTATAGAGATAGTAGGTCTTAGCGAGGGCGAGGTCTCGGCGAGGGTAAGGCCGGTAGTAATAGCGAGCCGTAAAGATAGTAGGTCTCGGCGAGGGCGAGGCCGGTAATAATAGCGAGCCGTAAAGATAAGGAGATAGTAGGTTACGGCGAAGGCAAGGCCGGTAGTAATAGCGAGCTATAAAGATAGTAGGTCGCGGCGAGGGCGAGGCTAGTAATAATAACGAGCCGTAGAGATAAGGAGATAATAAGTTACGGCGAAGGCGAGGCCGGTAGTAATAGCGAGTCGTAAAGATAGTAGGTCGTAGCGACGGTAAGGTCGCTAGGTCGCGGCGACGGTAAGGTCGCTAAGTCTTAGCAACGGTAAGGTCGTTAGGTCTCGGCGACAGTAAGGTCGGTAATAATCGCGAGTCGTAGAGATAGTAAGTCTCGGCGAGGGCGAGGTCTCGGTAACGGTAAGGTCGCTAGGTTTCGGCGACGGTAAGGTCGCTAGGTCTCGGCGATAGTAAGGTCGGTAATAATAACGAGCCGTAGAGATAGTAAGTCTCGGCGAGGGTAAGGTCTTAGCGAGGGCGAGGCCGGTAGTAATAACGAGCCGTAGAGATAGTAGGTTATAGCGACGGTAAGGTCGCTAAGTCTCGGTAACGGTAAGGTCGGCGAGGATAGTAAGCCGTAAAGATAGGGAGATAATAGGTTACGGCGAGGGTAAGGCCGGTAGTAATAGCGAGCCGTAAAGATAGTAAGTCGCGGTAACGGCGAGGCCGGTAATAATAGCGAGCCGTAGAGATAGTAGGTCTTAGCGAGGGCGAGGCCGGTAGTAATAGCGAGCCGTAGAGATAGTAGGTCGCGGCGACGGTAAGGTCGTTAAGTCTTAGCGATAATAAAGTCGGTAATAATCGCGAGCTATAGAGATAGTAAGTCTCGGCGAGGGCGAGGTCTTAGTAAGGGCGAGGCTAGTAGTAATAACAAGCCGTAAAGATAATAGGTCTCGGCGAGGGCGAGGCCGGTAATAATAGCGAGCTATAGAAATAGAGAGATAGTAGGTTACGGCGAAGGTAAGGCCGGTAGTAATAGCGAGCTGTAGAGATAATAGGTCGTAGCGAGGGTAAGGTAGGTAATAATAGCGAGCTGTAGAGATAGGGAGATAGTAGGTTACGGCGAGGGCGAGGCCGGTAGTAATAACGAGCCGTAGAGATAATAGGTCGCGGCGACGGTAAGGCCGGTAATAATAGCGAGCCGTAGAAATAGTAAGTCTCGGCGACGGTAAGGTCGGCGATAATAACGTATAATAAAGTTAGTAGCCCTCGGTAAGTACAAGGCCCGGGCGTACCTAACTATTATTAACCCCTTACTTAATATTCGGCTTTTATAAGTACTTTAAGCCGTTAAGAGTTTTAAAGTCCCTTATAGCGCGAGGTAAGGTATACCCTAATTACTATCGACCCTTTACTTAGTATTTAGCTTTTATAAGTACTTTAAGCTACTAAGGGCCCTAAAGTCCCTTATAACGTAAGGTACGGTATAGGCCTAAGGCGGTAATAATAACGAGGCCCGAGGTTATAATAATAGCGAGCCGTAAAGATAGTAGGTCTCGGCGAGGGCGAGGCCGGTAGTAATAACGAGCCGTAGAGATAACGGGTCTCGGTAACGGTAAGGTTAGCGAAGATAGCGAGCCGTAGAAATAGTAGGACTCGGTAACGGTAAAGCCGGTAGTAAGGGCGAGGCCGGCGATAATAGGGTGCCGTAGTAATAGTAGGTCGCGGCGATAGCGAGGCCGGTAATAATAGCGAGCCGTAGTAATAGTAGGTCTCGGCGATAGTAAGGTTAGTAATAATAGCGAGCCGTAGAGATAGTAGGGTTCGGCGAGGGCTAGGCCTAGGGCGGCGATAAGGGCGGCTCTAGGCGTGTATAGGGTTATATAACGTTAGGTTACGTAGTCGGGAGTTAGCCTACGCTATAAGAGCTTACCTCTCGTAGCCTCGCGCCTTAGACTTCTAACTCCTCGTCGAATAATAGTTATCTAACTTAGCCCTTATAGTACGCCCCCCTTACGCCGTATCGACCTATTCCTATAGCCTTATTATCTACGAATAACCTTTTATCTTCGCTTCGATTAATTTAATAAACTCCGCGCTAATCGTATAACCCCCCGCCCCGACCCTCGATCCCCGACCTTAATCCTCGACCGCGAAAATCCTTATATTTACGCCCCCTTACCCCGACTAACCTTACGCTAATTAACCGATCTCCGACGTTAATAGCGAACCCTTCCCTCGTTTTATACGATTTATTACAGCCCCCCCAACGATAATTTATATCTTACTAAATAAGTAAGACTATAAGTAAAGATACCCTTTCTTTCTAACTTTACTACTTTCCGCCTTTTACTTTCCGCTATTTAACGTTTAACCCCGTTACTATAGCTAACTCCGGCCCTTCCTAGTAGAAGAGTAAGAATAGCTAGACTACCTTCCCCCCTACGGCTTAACTTAAGTATAAGCTTACTAGCCCGTTACTACTAAAGTCGTAAGTAATCGCCTCGGAACCTATATTCTCGTTTATCTTAAACCTTTCGTCCCTAGTATATTACCGGTACTTTATATTACTATATCCTCCTATCTATCCGAGTTATCTACCTACGAGTTATACTCGCCTTAGCTTATCTCCTCCTCTCCTAGCTTAATTCCCCTATCCTTTAACGCCTTAACTACTTAATCTAGTCTCTCCTTTATTATCTTCGCCGCTTCCTAAAGCGCCTTAATTATCTCGTCCTTCTCCTTAACTATCTTATCCTTCTCTTTCTCCTTCTCCTTATTCGCCTCGTAGTTATTCGACTCCCTTATCTCTAAGCCGTTAACGCGCGACTTTAAGAACTTTATCCTTTCCTTTATTAGCTCTATATCCTCCTATATCTTATAATACTTAGTCTTAAGCTAGCCTAATTACCTAATAGCTATATTAGCGGTATCCTTTACCTTATATATATTCTATTTAACCTTAGTCGCTTCCTTCTTAATACCTATTAGCTCCTTCTTAATACTAGCGATATCGGTTCTAGTCGCCTTAACTACCTAATCCAATCTTTCCTTTATTATCTTTACCTTTTCCTAAAACGCCTTAATTATCTCGTCCTTCTCCTTAACTATCTTATCCTTCTCCTTCTTCTTCTCCTTCTCCGCTAGGTATTAATTCGACTCCCTCGTCTTTAAGCCGACGACGTCCGTATCTAAGAACTTTATCTTCTCCTTTACTAGCTTTAAGTCCTTCTACGTCTTATTAAGTCTAGTCTTAAGCCTACCTAGCTATTTAATAACTTCGTTAACGGTATCCTTCGCCTTATATATATCCTATTCGACCTTTATCGCCTCCTTCTTAATACCTACTAGCTCCTTTATAATACTAGCGATATCGGTTTTAGTTTTCGATATAAACGACTCCGCCTTAGTATACTTTCTCTCCTTACCTATCTTTCCGGTATCCTCCTTACTTATATTATCGGCCGTTAACGCGCTTACGATTTAAGCTGTAAAGAAATCGTCCGGCGTCGGCGAAGGTATATTAATAGATATTAAAAAGTCTCCGAGGAATAACGGTCCTTAGAAGGCCGTCGAAGCGTTTCCGAAAAATAAAGGTATCGGCTCGTATACGGGTATCTTATTACGTAAGCCGTATAAATTAAATAGAATAGAATAGATTAATTCTAATTTATATAATTTAAAAGAGAGATAAATCTACTAGGATTCCCTTACGGGGAAATCCTTTATTTAAGGTTTATAGCCTAGCCTATATAGTAGTAACGCGGAAGGAGGCGCTACCTTAAAGGTAGGCGAATCCTTCCGTAGTAATACCGGGCCTCCCGCGAGCCTTCGTCCCGGCCTAAGATATTTTCGGAAGAGCCGGAAGTTAAAAATATACCCCGGATATACTATATTCTCCCCCGTCGATAGTTAGTCGGGGGAGGAGAAAGATATATACCCCGGATATACTATATTCTCCCCCGTCGATAGTTAGTCGGGGGAGGAGGAAGACCGCCCTCGAGATATATTATATTTACTTAAGAGTAACCTTATCGAAGCCTACCCGATAACCTATATCTTTAAAGACTTACTTTATATTAAAGTTAACGGTATTAGCTTCCTTAACTTATATAAGTAGCCTACTACTATATTAGTACTAGACTACCTTATAGGCCTTATCCCCTCGACCCGTTATATCGCTAGCGGTAATATAAACGCTACCGACTTAAGCTAAAAGCCTTAGGACCGAAGTATAGTAAGGGGTAACGGTCGCCTTACTAATTAGGCTAAGGATACCGGTATAGACTTTACCGGTAAGCCCGGCGAAGTTACTTATAAGGCCGGATACGTCCTCGACCTAGTATTCTTTAATATCCCCTTTATAACTACGCGTACGAAGCCCTCCTTACATACTATATTTAATTATACTACCCTCCTCTCGGTCGTTAAAGGTAAGGGCTACTTTTATACTCCCGAGCTAAAGTAACGGGTCCTAGAGGCTAATTACCTAATATTCCGTCGGGTAATCGCGTATAACTTCGGCGAGATTACGGACCCGTAATCTATCCCTAACGTAAACCTCGGCGCTATTAACTCGTACCTTATTAATTTTAATAAGGCCTAGGCGGCTATAACCCTAACTATAAGTATTAAAGTAACCGGTAACGGCCGTAGTAACCCCTAGTAGACTAACTAATACGACGTCGCCTTAACAGCCTACCGCGCCGTTACTAAGGAATTCTCCGAACTATAGCCTACGCTAAGGGGGCGCGGGGGTAACTTCGAGGACGACTCGGACGACGGGGTACGCCGCCGGTAACGCCGACGCGCCCCGGCTTCGTAGAGAAGAAGATTTTCGACTCGACCCTAGTAAAGGCTAAGTAGTAGTACTAGGCCGACGTTATCGTAAATACCTACGACTATATTAATCTCTTTAAAGTAGTAGCCTAGTATAAGCTTATCCCTTAAAGGCGTATACCTCCTATTAGGAAGGCCGGAGAGGATAACGCCCTCGTATACGAGCCTATAGTAAAGGCCTTAGCTATTACTAACGGCCTCCTATCGAGATTCTTACCGGAGGATAACCTTAACTACGACCCGCTAAAGGGCTACGACGAGAGTAAGACTAATCTAGCCCTTATCGTACCGCTCGTCGAGCCTTTAAAGGCCTTAAAGACCCTTATAGTACGAGGTACGGTATACCTTAATTACTATCGACCCCTTACTTAGTATCTACCTTTATAGGTACCTTAAGCCTTTAAGGGCCCTAGAAACTCTTATAGTACGAGGTACGGTATACTTTAATTACTATCGACCTTTTACTTAGTATCTACCTTTATAAGTACCTTAAGCTTTTAAGGGCCCTAGAGACTCCTATAGCACGAGGTACGGTATACCCTAATTACTATTAACCCCTTACTTAGTATTTACCTTTCTAAGTACTTTAAGCCTTTAAGGGCCCTAGAGACTCCTATAGTACGAGGTACGGTATACTTTAATTACTATCGACTACTTACTTAGTATCTAGCCTTTCCAGGTACTTTAAGCCTTTAAGGGCCTTAAAAACCCCTTTAGTACGAGGTACGGTATACTTAATTACTATCGACCGTAAGCGGTAGTTTAGAAATTAATATATTACTAAACTTAACGAAAACTAAAATTAGCTAATCCCTCCTCTACTAAATAACCCTCCCTTTAGGCGAAATATACCGCTAACCTTAAAATATTACTATTTCCTCTCCCTTTACTATATTCCTAGCTTCCTTAACCTTCCTAACTCCGCCTTATCCGAGCTATTTATCCCTCCTTAAAAATTACTTCCTTCCCTAGAACGAGTTATTATTCCCTTTCTACCCGTTTACCCTCTCCTACTTACTAGCTACTACCGTAATTACTAACGTAATCGCTTCCTTATACTCTTCTAGGGTTAGGTTAAGTAGGTAATTCCGGAAAGTAATCTCCGTATTATTAATAAAGGAGTTAAAACTAAGGCGGCGGTTAGTAAAGTAAATTAATAAGCCCTCGAGATTATTCTTTATTAGGCGGAAGTTTAAATAACCCCGTTTATTAAAACTAGCCTAGACGACTTAACGAAGATATAAAGGGTAATCCCTTTACTCAGCTAGGGTACCGACGATATAAGGGATACCGGTTAACGTAAAGCCTTAAGGTTAAACTTATATAGGACGATACGCTAAGTAGGGCTATTACCGGGTATTATATCTCGTAGAAAAGCCTTCCCGTTAAGTAGTAAGGGACTCGCTAAACTTACTAGTACTCGAGCTATCGGTAGTTAAGTCTACCTCCTTACGCTTATTAGTATTAAAGACGGTAAACGGATTATCTTCGCTTTAACCCGTTAGGGTAAATAAGGGAATACCGTTACTAGTATTACGGCTAGCTTTAGTATTAGGGTAAGGGTAATACCGGCGTAGGGTAACTTTAGCCGAGGAGGGACTACCGAAGGTAGGAGTATATTAGGAGCCTCCGGCTAAGGAGGGACCCTTAGCGTAGAGAGGGCGCTAAGGACTAGGCGTTTAGAAACCCTTTAAGTTAGCTAGACCGGAACGGAGGGGGGTATTACCTAGACCGGAATAAAAGGGGGCGTTACCTAGACCGGAACGGAAGGGGGCGTTACTTAGACTAGACGTAAAAGGGGCGTTACCTAGACCGGAACGGGGGGGGGCGTTATTTAGACCGGATATAAGGGGAGCGTTACTAAGACTGGAACGAAGGGGGGCGTTACTAGGACCGGAACGGGGGGGGGCGTTACCTAGACTACGGTAAGGGATACTACCGGGACTACCGCTAAAGGTATTACGAAGGGAGTTACTAAGGCTAGACGACGACGAACCCGCCTTAAAGTTAAATAGACTATAGCGGGTAGTATCGCTAGGGATTACGCCGTATACGGTAGATCGTAAGCCGCTAAGGGTAAAGGTTTTACCGACTTAGGGAGTAAATAGTCCGTAGGCTTAAGGGGTTAAGGGGATAGGGCTTAGTAAGAAAACCTTAAGGTCTCTAACGTAATACTTCGGGAAGAAGGTCCTTATATACTAATCCTAGGTATTACCTAAAACCCTATAAAGTTATCGGGTATAACGAACGACTCGGCGTAAGTTATATTCGCTAACGTTTAAATCCTTTATTATTAACTCCTTATAGGTAATTTAGACTTTAACTAGGGTTAGGAAACGGGTAGTTAGGACTAGTATCCTAGGGATATTTTAGGCCCGGGTATTAGGATATATATATAAAAGGGTATATCTCCGGTATCTTTAGAGTTCCTCGGTAGTATAATCGTACCGGAGCTCCGGTAAGCCTAAGATATCGAAGACGTTAAAGGGGATACCTCGATCCGATATTATAGCTAATAGCTAGGGAGATAGTTAACGTATATAAGATTACTAAAAAGGGGGGGCGTATATATTATAAAAGCTAGAAGGAGACTAGTAATAGTAAAGCCGAGGAGGGAACGTTAATTATCTTTTTATATCGGTTAATTTCTAGGTATAATACTCGAGTAGTCCTAAACGGAGGGTAGGCGGGGAAGAGGGCCGGTAAACCTTCTCTTTCTCTTCTTTAAAGTAGTTTAGGTAGTAAGAGAGAGAGAGAGATAGCGAAAGGGTAGTTTAAAGGGAGTACGAAAAAGGTATAGCGAGAGGGTAGTTTAAAGGGAATACGAAAAAGAGAGATAAAGAGATACTAACTAACTTAGGGGAGCGTAAGAGAGAGAGATAGAGAGAGGCTAGTTAGCTTAGAGGTAGTAAGAGAGAGATAGCGAGAGGGTAGTTGGCTTAGAAGTAGTAAGAGAGAGATAGCGAAAGGGTACTGGTTTAAAGGGAGTACGAAATAGAGAGATAGAGAGATACTAACTTAAGGGAGCGCGAGAGAGAGAGATAGAAAGAGGCTAGTTAACTTAAAGGTAGTAAGAGAGAGATAGCGAGAGGGTAGTTAGCTTAAAGGTAGTAAGAGAGAGATAGCGAAAGGGTAGTTAGCTTAAAGGTAGTAAGGGAGAGATAACGAAAGGGTGCCCGTTTAAAGGGAGTACGAAATAAAGAGATAAAGAGATACTAACTTAGGCGAGCGCGAGAGAGAGATAGAGAGAGGCTAGTTAACTTAGAGGTAGTAAGAGAGAGATAGCGAGAGGGTACTAGTTTAAAGGGAGTACGAAATAAAGAGATAGAGAGATACTAACTTAAGGGAGCGCGAGAGAGAGAGATAGCGAGAGGGTACCCGTTTAAAGGGAGTACGAAATAAAGAGATAGAGAGATATTAACTTAGGGGAGCGCGAGAGAGAGAGATAGAGAGAGGCTAGTTAGCTTAAAGATAGTAAGAGAGAGATAGCGAAAGGGTGCCGGTTTAAAGGGAGTACGAAATAGAGAGATAAAAAGATACTAACTTAGGGGAGTGCGAGAGAGAGAGATAGCGAGAGGGTACCTGTTTAGAGGGAGTACGAAATAAAGAGATAGAGAGATACTAACTTAGGCGAGCGTAAGAGAGAGAGATAAAGAGAGGTTAGTTAGCTTAAAGGTAGTAAGAGAGAGATAGCGAGAAGGTACCGGTTTAAAAGGAGTACGAAATAGAGAGATAGAGAGATACTAACTTAAGGGAGCGCGAGAAAGAGAGATAGAGAGAGGCTAGTTAGCTTAAAGGTAGTAAAAGAGAGATAGCGAGAGGGTACCCGTTTAAAGGGAGTACGAAATAAAGAGATAGAGAGAGGTTAGTTAGCTTAAAGGTAATAAGAGAGAGATAGCGAGAGGGTACCCGTTTAAAGGGAGTACGAAATAGAGAGATAGAGAGATATTAACTTAGGGGAGCGCGAGAAAGAGAGATAGAGAGAGGCTAGTTAGCTTAAAGGTAGTAAGAGAGAGATAGTAAGAGGGTGCCGGTTTAAAGGGAGTACGAAATAGAGAGATAAAAAGATACTAACTTAGGGGAGCGCGAGAGAGAGAGATAAAGAGAGGCTAGTTAGCTTAGAGGTAGTAAGAGAGAGATAGCGAGAGGGTACCCGTTTAAAGGGAGTACGAAATAGAGAGATAGAGAGATATTAACTTAAGGGAGCGCGAGAGAGAGAGATAAAGAGAGGCTAGTTAGCTTAAAGGTAGTAAGAGAGAGATAACGAGAGGGTGCCGGTTTAAAGGGAGTACGAAATAGAGAGATAGAGAGATACTAACTTAGGGGAGCGCGAAAGAGAAAGATAGCGAGAGGGTACCCGTTTAAAGGGAGTACGAAATAAAGAGATAGAGAGATATTAACTTAGGCGAGCGCGAAAGAGAGAGATAAAGAAAAGCTAGTTAACTTAAAGGTAGTAAGAGAGAGATAACGAGAGGGTACTAGTTTAAAGGAAGTACGAAATAAAGAGATAGAGAGATACTAACTTAGGGGAGCGCGAGAGAGAGAGATAGAGAGAGGCTGGTTAGCTTAAAGGTAGTAAGAGAGAGATAGCGAAAGGGTACCCGTTTAAAGGGAGTACGAGAAAGGGAGATAATAGCTCTAGAATAGGCCCGGGGCGGTAATAATAACGGCTCTAGGCGAGGGCGAGGCCTAGTTCTTTCCTTAAAGCCGTTTACCTAGGAGATCCTACTAGTAAAATAGTAAAGATAAGGGAAAATACGAGGTAAATTAGTAGAAGAAGAATAGAAAGATATATTAGAAGTTTAAAGTAGAGAATCTAAAAAAAAGGAAAATCCGTCCTAAAGTAATAAGAAAAATCTACCCTAAAGTAATAAGGAAAATCTACCCTAAAGTAATACTTACTATTCCTAATCTACCGTATATAGTATAAGATTCTTAACTTTAAGTATAACTTTCTTCGTCTCCTTAATAGAATTAGCTAAAATTATACGCCTCGGGATTAACCTAGGTATTTCGATAATAAGTTCCTTCTTAACGGCTACTCGATCTAGAAGTACCTTAATACCGTTATTAGGGAACTCGTCTAGATATTCGTTTAGTAGAATAGCGTTAGTCTTAGGGAGAAGGTAAAAATAAAAAAGTATCCGTAGTCTAAACCCTTTATCTACCTTCTTCTTAAAGGTAAAAGTCCTATTCGAATTAGGGTAGGGGAATATATTATATTATTTAAAAAACCGGTATATAAGGATATATTTAAACCTGTCGATTATCGCCTAAGGGTTTGTAGAGGTTATAATAAACTTAAATATATCCTTTACTAAAATTCGGAACTAGTACTCGTATATATACTTACGCTTATAGCGACTATTACTATTAGTCTACGTCCAGACCTAGAATAAATATATATCCTTAAACGAGTTCCGGTTTAAGCCTACGGGTATAACGCTATCCTAGTAAATTTATATAAGCTCTTCGAGGCTTTCGTAGTTAAGGCTATTACCTATAACTTAGTCTAGGAATATCGCCTTAGGGTTAAATAACTTAAGGAGAGCCTCGGAACGGTAAAGCGAAAGTATTAGAAAAACGATCTTATCTATTAGGAACTCGGTTTCGGGGCTAGGGGTATCGTCCTTAATAAGGTTACTAAGTCCTTAGGCGAATATTTTAATCGAGCTAGCTAAAGAGGCGACTACGCTTCGTATAATATTAACTAATCCGGGAAGCTTTATATCGGCGTCCTAGAAACTAAGGATATAAGTACGCTAGTTAATACTCGACTCGTAGAAGAATAAGAACCTTATTAACGTCTTAGTTAAAGTAAACCTAAGCCTATAAAGTCCTTTTAACTTACTATTAATACGGCGCGGCTTATCTAAAACCTAAGCTACCTTAGTAGGTAAAGCCCCGAGGAAGTACCGTATACCGAGAGAAAGGATAGTATAAAGCTTAGCCGACTTAAGACTAAGAGGATTAGTTTTATAGATAATTCGGATTATATCTATAGCGATAAAGTACTTATTAACGTTCCTATAAACGAATTCCCGGAAATCGCTACTCTCGAATATATAAAATATATCGGATAGTATTAAAAGATTATTAATAACGACTAAGGGTTTAGGAGGGGGTTAACGTTATATCCGTAGGCGGGATAGGCCGCGATTAGTAAGATTAATAAACTTTAGCTAGTTTACTTCCGTAATACTAATAGCTTCGGCTAACTAGGTAGAGACTCGAAACTTAATCCTTTAACCCTAAAACCGACGATCTTTATTAAAATAGCTAGGTATACTATTAAACCTCCCCCGAAGCCTATCTAGGACTTTAGTAACTCGTTCTCGGGATCGCTTATCTAACTTTTAGGCGGCCTCCCGGTTATTTAACTTAGAGTTTATCTTATTAAAAGATTTATAGTCTTTATTAGAATACCTAAGATTAATAATGCCGGGGTATTAAAAGGGGTATACCCCTTAGGTATTAAGGTACCGTTTAAACCTAGAGTAAGTTTAGATATAAGTAAGGCTAGCTTTCGTTATATTATAGGTAGGAGTTAGTTTAGCCGTTATCTTAATAGAGTTAGATAGGAGGAATGTTAAGAATTCCTATATCTTAACCTTCGGTAGCTTAAACGCCCGGGCTAATAATTTATCGTTATCTTCGCTTAAGCTTTAAGAGTTTAAACTAATACTAGGATAACGTTAGCGATAAAGCAGGGTAAGGCTAATAGGAATAGATAACCCTTCGAAGATAAAATGTATAGTATTACGAATATAGTATTATTTCGTTAATAATATACTCCCGGTTATACAAGTCGTATTAGCCTAGTTAGTAAGAACCTTTAATATAATATCGATATAACGGATATCCTTTATCTACTCTATCTAATCGGGCCGGAAGTTATCGGGCGGGAAGTAATTATACTATACTCGGGGGGGTATAGAGATAATCTTCTCCTATTTATTAAGGAATTCGTCGAGAGTCCCTTAAAGATTTCGAGAACGTATCGTCTTAAACTTTAACCCCTTAGCGTCGTATAGAAAGAATATACTATAAAAGGGCGTAAAGTCCCCGCCCTTTTCGTTATAATCGTTAAGCCGCTTAACTATATCTTCCTAGACCTAAGGATCCTTATTAGGGATAAAGAATAAGTTTAACACTCGACTATACGAACCCTTAATAGTACTAGATTTCTCTGTAGATGATTTAGCGATAGCGAGAGTATCCTAGAAGTCCTTAGGAATTGTTAAAAGGATAGGAGACTTAGTCGATATTAAATCCGAATAATAACGTATCGTATCTCCGCCTTTAGTAAGCGAGGTAAGTACTAGGCGGAGAAGCTCTTCGTAAAGGAGCTTATAGTCTTTATTTATGAATAAGAATAGCTTTAGGTTCTTATTACCCTTTCGAGGTATATACTTACGCGGGAAAAAGGCGAAGATAGGGAAACTATATATACCGATCTTACTAAAATAGATATATAGGATATAGTAGATCGGGACCTGGAGTATCCTTCCCGTATTTAGGTAAGAGATAGGAACTTAAATATAGAGAGATACTAAAAGTAAGCTCTCTAGCTAGGTAACGATACTTAGAGTAATCGACCGTTTATATTAGTTAAGATTCTTAAATAAAATAATCGAACTATTAATATCCTTAAATGAATACTTAAGTTAAGGCTTAAGGTTTATTTTATAGAGATATATACGCCCGCCCGGTAGAAGTAATATACTACTAAATAGCTATTAAAGACGTTATAGGGTTAGAAACCCCGAGTTGGAAGAGGTAAATATATATACCTATTTCGGTCCGAATAGCATATAACGGGAAAGTCTAAGACCGGAATATTATTCCGTATCGCTTTTTTAACTATTAGAGAGGCGATATATTTACTAGATCGAATAGTAGTAATATACCTCTTAGTTATACTTAGAAGTAGCTTTATTATAGATGCCCGGAGCGTAAGGGATAAGGCCGACCGTAAGGATATAGATAAGATATCGAGTAAGCTTATCTTAGAAGATATAATCCTTATCCTCGATAAACTATCGTTTCTCGTTATACTAGGCTTATATTTATTTATAACTTGGAAGCCTATTAGGCCTATCGTAATTGTAATTATTATCTAAGTTAGGGATAGGACTAGATTTAGATAACTTAACGTCGTTCTTATTATCGAGCTCTATCTCTGAGTCCTTAGTAGTTTCTAGCCTATACTCGTTATCTCCCGAGCTAGTAATAAACTTAGCTTCTAAATCGATTTTAGAAAACTAAGTCTTTAAGGTTTAGTTACGATTTCGACGGCCTTAAGTAGATAAGTAGGAAGGACTATTAAGTCCCTTACTATTATTATTATCGTACTCCGGTTAACGAAAGGATAAAGAAACTAAGCGGCGGGAGCTACCGGCTTCGATATTATAGTTTTAGTCCGGTTAACGGGAAAGCTAATTAAGGAAGCGACGGGGGCTATCGGTATAGTTTTCGATATCGATATTTTTCTCTAGTTAATAAGAAGGCTAAGCTAAAGAGTAACGGGGGTTATCGGTAAAGTCTTCGTTATCGTCGTTTTAGTTTAGTAGACGAGAGAGCTAAGAGGAGTAGCGGGAGCTACCGGCTTCGATATTATCGTTTTAGTCCGGTTAACGGGGAAACTAAGTAGGAGAGCGGGACGTACGTCGGGAAGATTAACGGGAGTTATAGTAAGAACTAAGCCTAATATTAATATTACCTTCGTCTATCTTTAAAAAAGAACGAGGATTAAACCCCGCTAACGGCGGATAGCCGAGAATAACCTAAAGCCTCTAGATAGACTTAGGTTATAATATAGAACTAATACTATTCGCGGGCTTATATAGTATAAGTTAGTAATACTTCTTTAAATATATAAATAAAGGTATATATATAAGGAAGTTAAAGAAGGTATTACTTATTCGACTTAGTTACGGTAACTTAAGGTTAACCTTAAAGAATTCGAGGAATACGAGGCGACTTAGGAGTTTAAGATAGTTTTACGCTATAGTAACTACCGTTTTTTACTTATCTTAGTAGAGGCTTAAGCATTAGGGGTCTATTACGAAGATAACGATAAGGAGCGATGTAATCCTTTATAACGATAAGGTATAGAGCTATATTCTAAATATTAGTAATATATTAAATATTAAGGAAAGAACCTCGGGAGAAACTTCTACCTAGTATAAACCTTTATTTTACTTTATTATCTACTAATAGTTCTAATAAGCTAAGTAGCCGGCCTAACCCTTTATTATTTACGTCCCTAAAATAGCCTAAAGAGTTAGTAATATACCTTTTAGTTTTAAAGTTATTATAAAAGGTATACCGCTCTAAAGTACTAGTCCTATCTTATTC
>MU839600.1:0-23377 GCA_030685255.1 Podospora conica
ATCCAAGGCTATTAATAGTAAGTTAGGTCGCTATTATATCTATCTTTAAAAATAAGACTAGATATTAACTTTATAGTAAATTACTACTCGAGATTGTTATCTAAGCTAGATAAATTATACTAGAGAGCTTTAGACCGTATCTAGGGCTATATAGGTAATAAACCTACCTACGGACTACCATTTAAAGTAATAATAAAAAGGGAATACCTACCTAAAGCCCTTACCCTTAGTATAATTAGATATACAGACGCTACCTACGGCGACGATCTAGTTAAGAGAAAATCTATAATAGCGTATATATTCTTCCTATTTGGAAATATAATTAGTTAGAATACTATATTATAAAAATAGTAGCTTTAAGTAATACTAAATCTATTTAAAGACTAGGCTTTTAAAGAAGCTAGAAAAGAAACTTAGTATTTAAGTTATACCCTAGAATATATTATTAAATCCTGTAAATTAAACTAGAGATTAAATATCCTAGTACTAGTAGTAAATAGCTAATTAGCTTAACTACTCGTAGAGAATAATATTTACTATAAACGTACGAAATATATCGACGTAGCGTTTTATTATATCCGAAGCCAGATAGAAGAAAAGTAGCTACTAATTACTTATATAGATAGTAAAAATAACTTAGCTAATCCTTTAACTAAAGGGGTAGAACGAGGGTAATACGAGAGATTTTGTAAAAAAATAAACCTGTTAAATAAGGAAGTATAAAATATATTTCCGCCCTTTTAAAATAA
This sequence comes from Podospora conica, assembly GCA_030685255.1. Classification (NCBI taxonomy): domain Eukaryota; kingdom Fungi; phylum Ascomycota; class Sordariomycetes; order Sordariales; family Podosporaceae; genus Podospora; species Podospora conica. Next base: position 750 of record MU839600.1, read on the forward strand.
AAATACCCTAAATAGCTTTAAAGGATATATAGTTAAAATAAAAATAAAAATCTTATTTATTAAATTAGTACTCTAGCTAAAAATCTAAAAATCCTTAACTAGATTACGGGGGGTATATAATAATAAGATTTTATCTTAGTACGCGATATATAATTCGAACTTATAACCTCTAGTAATTAAGGTCTTATCGTTATAATCGATTATATACGTAACTACGCCAACTTACATATAGTATCCACATATATAATAGCGTATATATATCAGCTATATACATAGTCGTAATACTTATTATACGACTTATCGGTAAATAACTATATTAATTATAAGAACTACGTATAGTTACGTAACTACGTATAAAACAATTACATAACTACGTCGTAACTACGTAATCGCGTACGAGTACGTAATTTAGTCTCCGCGCCTTAGGTAGCGAATTTAGAGGCCTGGGAACGAGTATAAGAATAGCTCTCCCCCTCGAGTAGAAAAGTTCTAGATTAATCCTTCATCTAATACAATCACAACTTTCCACTCTATCTTCCTTGGCACTTATTAGTGCCCCTACTTTCTTATCTCGGACCTACTTTAGTGGACCTACTTTTCTTTACCGCCTACCTTTTGCCTCCGTCTCCGTACTCTGCTTCTAAGTACGGCTTTTGAGTTACAGTCAAGTCTGACTTTTACTAGTTAAGTCCAGTCACTAGTTATTTTTTTACAAGTCAAGTCACTGCCTGGACTTTTGGCTTGCTAAGATAACTAGTGACTGGACTTAACTAGTAAAAGTCGTGACTGGACTTAACTAGTGACTAATAACTAGTGACTAAATTACCTACCCTGTATACGGAGTAGAGTATTATATAGATATACTATCTTTATTTAGTGTTATAAGGAAGTGTTTATTAATACACTCTCCCCCGTTATTACTTACTAATCTCTTTATATTTTTTTCCGCTTTCGTTTTTAGTTATAGCTTTAAACCGTTTAAACGATTCTAAGGCTTTATTATTAGTAAATAATATCTCGAGTTCTAAATACTTTATTTTAAAATCTAGGAACGTAATTATCTACTGTTTTTTACTCTAAGTAGGTAGGTTTATTAAACTATAAATATCGGATTTAACTTTTATAAGATAATTCTTTATAATAGTCTATAATATATATAATTGTTTATTTATTTCCTATCTTATATTCGCCTTTAAGTAGATAATATAAGGATTTTCTTCTTCTTCTTTGTTTTCTAATAACTCTCCTAAGCTATTTTTATTATATTTAGCTATTTTATTTTTAATAACTAAATCTTAGTTTATATTTTATAATTTACTAACATCTTTATTAAAAGGACTACTAGTAGTAGAATAGCGAAGTATTTTTATAGCTTTAATTCCTATATAACTAAAACGCTAGTATAGGAACTGATTTATATTATTTACTACTTTCGAAACTCTATGTTTTTATTTTCTAGTAATAGGATTTATTTCTACTACTACTAGTAATTTATATAACTTTCTCATTATTAAACTAGTAGTAAGTAATAAACCTAGTATATTATTTCTACCCTTTTAGTAAATAGAAATACTAGTCTTATCGAATAAGGAACATAACCTTTTTAATTTATCTTAACTAATAAGATTGATTCCTATCTTAGGTATATAAACGTAGTTATGTAAGATTATTATTCTTTTACCTTTTAGTAAGCTTTAATTTAATAAATCTAGTTCCTTAAATAGTAACTTCCTTTTCTTTTCCCTATCCCATTTTAGTTTTTACGGATGGTTCGAAATAATAAAAAGAATCTCTATTATAAACTATATACGCCTCTATAGTAGTATCTAAAATCTAATTCTAATAATTTATTTGGAAAATAATATCTATACCTTATCTATCCTTACCACTACCTTTAATACTTTACTAGTACGCTAGTTAGTTTTATTTCAAAGGGAACTAGTAGTATGAAATACCTTTAGTATATCCTAGTTATTTTTAGTAAGGTTAAGGTTAGGCCCGATTAAGTTAGGGCATAGGGCCTCGTACCACCCCCAAGGGTAATCGCAGCATGTAAGACGGCGCGAGTCGGCAAGACTCCACGTAACTTATGTATTTAGTTACCTACTTCCGCCCTGTCTTACGGACTTAGACTTAGTTTAGCAGCTCTCCTCTAACATAGAAAATAAACCTTCGAGTCAACCGCCTCGTCACCCTACACACCGTTCCGTGATTAAAGGTATAGGCGCCTACCTTTAACGTTTACTCTTTAAATTATATACTCCGTAATCGGAGGGAGACTCGAGTCCTCTCGTCTCTTATTTACTCCCAATCTGTTATATTAAGTCTAGTCTTTTGTATATATATATTCCTAAGCCCTATTTAAATAGTAAATAATACCGGATATCTACGATACGGACCGACTAAACTAGTCGAGAGAACTCCGGCGGACCTTATTTACCTTCTAGGGTCGAAGTTATACGTTAAAGACGGCTTAACGCTATCGTTAATCGTTCCCTTACGAAAATTATACCTAACCCTTATTTACCTACGATTATATCGACGATATACCTCCGATCTAATAAACCGTTATTAGAATACGGAGTTTAGGCCCGTTTAACCGTAAAGGCTAGATTTATCGATAAGCTTAACCTAGCCGGAGACGGCTCCGACTAATAGGATAACGCGGAGCTAGCTACCCCCTTTTCGTTATAATAAAACGATTATTAAAATACTATACGCCCTAGATACGTTATTCTCTCGTACTAAAGGTAACGGACCTTAGTAAGAATAGTATTATAATATTATTCTTCTCGTACTATAGGCGACGGACCTTAACGGGAATAATATTATAATATTACTCTTCTTATACTATAAGTAACGGACTTTAATAAGAGTAATATACGGCCGTCGTTAGTTTAATTACCTAATACGCGATACTATAACCCTTACAATTCCTAGATACTAGACTTAGTATAATACTTAAGAGTATTTAGAACGACTCGAGAATAACGATAATACTACGAACGACGCGATAGTAGTAACGAGAATCGGGAGACCGAAAGATCCCGAAGTATTACCGCCGAACCCGAGATTAAGAAGTATACCTTAAAATAACGTAAATATAGCGACTAAAGACCGGTTTACCCCCGATCGGAAGGAGATAGGATAGGAAATACCGAAAACCCGAGCCTAGGACCCTTAAAAAAGAAGAATTAGACTAGGGAAGTCGATATCGCTACCGCTTCCTACCCGATTAAAGACTACGTTATACTACGATTCGTATTAATATGTTAAACGATTAAGGTTTACTAGCTAACCTAGAGATAACGGTAGCCTTTATCGAGGATATTAACTATTTAGTTATACGCCCCCTTTTAAGGGATCGTTATCTTAGTCTTTTTACTATAAATAAATCGTAAGATTATTTTAATATCGATATAAACTTAGTACTTTAAGTCTCTTTAACTTTAATACTTTCTCCTATCCCTAATTAGCCTACGAACCCTTTATTTCTTTATCTTTAATACTACCCTTTATCTTTTAATTCTAACTCCGATAACGCCTTTATATTACTTAAGATACTCTTACCCGTAAGGATTATTCTACTTATCGGTAGAATACTTAGTAAACGATAAAAACTCTCTTAAGGTTAATAACGTAATCCTCCTATATATTTAAGATTATTATAATCTTTTCTCTCCGTCTTTAACATTTATACGGAACTAACGCCGGTTAGCTCGGAAACCTATTAATTACTTTAAAACTCTTTTATAACGTCCTTAATATCTCTTAAGTCCGATTATACAGCTATTATTACTAGCTTATTAGTTAATATAACTCCTATTACTTTTATTATATTTTATACTACTATCGCCGTTAGATTATTCCGGGTTTTAGGCTACCCGTTTAATATTATCGTTTAAACTAGTAACTTACCTAAGCCCGATAGTTTCGACCTTAGTAAGGTATTTACGGGAAAAGATATTACTCGTTATATTAAAGCCTTTAAAACCGTTATTACTTAATAAGGGATAACCGACGATAACTACTATATTATTAAATACTAGTATACGTAATACGACTCGGAAGCCCGTAGTATCTTAAAGGATATTACGAGGGACTAGAATAAAGTCTAGGAGTTAATTAAGCTTATTTTTTTAAAGACGTAGATAATAAACGACCGGGACTAGATATAGTAACCTTATCGAGAGTTAAAAAAACTTTACCGAACTATTATCCGACCGGATAAAAAGAACTTAATTAAAACCGCTCGGTAATACTCCTACCTTCTTTCTAAACTTTCCGACGAGTATAGGACTAAGTACTAAACCTATACGACCGATCGTTTCTAGGACTATCTCGACGACCAATTCGCCGAAGTACTCCGTCTAACTTAGGGGTAAAGTAGCGAAAAGATTCGGATACTTAAGTAAAGCGAGTTTTACTTTAGGCTTATAGAATTTATTAAAGAAGGCTTTAACGTTAGAAGTACCTAGATTTAATAAGACTGAAATTTCGATATTACTTTAAGCGAAGCTCCGGATATTTTACGACCCTTAAGTCCGGCTCCGGCTAGGCGATTAGTACCTTAGCCGATAAAGGAGGCTATAAATACTCTTACGATAGTATCCGCCTTCCGATCGGAGATATATACCGAAGATCTTAAAGTCGATAATTTAAGTTAGTCTTTTAATACTTTATACCTTAAGTAGATTATAATAAGGCCCCCGAAAAATCTAAATATAAGATAATAAATTAAGGAAGGATTCGTTACTACGGTATAGGAGTTAGGCGGCTTCCTATAAGTAGTATAGACGAATATTAACTATACCGGTACGAATAATTACGTTAAAAACGTAGGCCGCCGGAACGATAATTAACCCCGGAATCTATATAACCCTAACTAAGGCTAAAGGCCTAGGAATAAGGGCGGTAGGTTTTAATATTTCTACTATAGCGTTTATAGTAACGATATAGTAAAGTACTCCTTTAAGACGTATCCTACGAAATTTAAGGATCTCTTAAAAGGCTAGTTCTATTAGTTCCCGGTTACTAACGGAAGGGGGTACTTTTACTACGTAAGATTACCTTTAAAGACTAAACTAAACCTAAAATACTAGATTCCGGATAACTATATCTATATTACGATTACTTAATATAAACTTCGTAATCTTATTATTACCTACGCTCTTTATAGTAATACGAATCCGGCCTTTACGAAGGTAGCTAATTAATACTTAGTACGAAAGAAAGACGGTAAGAAGATAAAAATCCGTTAGGATCTTATCGGCCTAGTTTACCCCTTTAATCTCGATAAGTTAATCGAAGACTTCCTAGAAAGTAAAAAGTCTATACCCGTTATAACTCTCTTTTATATAGAATATATAGATAAATTTTATTACCTTACCCTTATTCGGGTATGTATAGAATTCTTTTAATAGGATGCCTATACTTATACCCTTAATATTATCGAAGAACCCGAACCGATTTATCTACGCCCCCTCTTTTATATCCGCGATAACTTTAAGATAAGCCGCGCCTATTACGTTATAATAAAATAACTTAACCGCGAATAAGCTAGCGTTATAAACCTAGCCTAAAGTCTAGTAGGTAATTCGCTATTAGTAGAAGAGATTCCTCCGGAAAACTTTAAAGAATATCTTTAGTATAATACCTTAGATATCTTATCCGCGACTATACTTTAAAATCCTTAGGCTATTAAGCGTTAACGTAAATATAACTTATAGGACGATATAAATATAGACGCCCGCTTCGCTAATATCCTTCCGGAAATCTCTAAGGCCGTAAAGTCCTTAGTTACTAATAAAGGGAAGTAGCCTATAGCCGATTAGACGAGGACGCGGGAAAAGCCCGGAAAATATAATAATTATAAGATCCTTTCGACCGATTATAAGGTATAGATAGATAAGAATACTAAGGAAAAGAGTCTAGTACGACGATAGGAGAATATTAGAAACTTAAAGGTAGTAACCCCTTTCCTTAACTATCTCCGAATTAATCGAGAATACTTAAAGAGACTTCGTAACTACGTTAACTTTATCGAAAACGATACCGAACCCGAGGTAACGCCTCGAACGGTCGAATCCTATACCGGATCTTTACGCGCCGAAGCCGATTCTAAGTCTAAGGAGCTAATACTTATTAATAATATAAGGATCGTTAAACTTAAGGATAAAGCCGAAGTTTATATTAGTTTACCCCTTTTTAACCCTACGGATAACTAGTTAAAGATCCTTAAGAAGTTTAACTACTATAAGTTAATTAATATACTTAAAACCTTTAACGTAGATATAGGCTTCTTAACGATAACCTTTAAACCGATAGCCGAATAAAGCTAAAAGATCGCTAGGACGCTTAAAGTAATTATATAACTAGGGAAGCTAATCTAGGCTTTACTAATACTATATATAAAGCTTGAAAATAAGTTCGAGGAAAGAAAAAAGCTTACCTTACTAAACTTTAACTCCGAAGTTAATACGATCCCGCTTAAGGTATACTAGCGATACGGTATTTACGTCTAAAATATATAAGTCGGATTATAAGGTATTTATAGAAAGTTAGTCCCTTTTATAAGCGAAGTAACTATTACCGTTTACTTTAAACTAAGGGGAGTATAATTAACCTTTTATATCTTTAACCTATATACTTCCGGATTTAAGGTACCTTATAATATCCTCCTCGGAATCCCGTTCTTTACTACTTATAAAGTAAGCTTTAACTACGCGAGTAATAGTATAAAGACGGTTAGCCTTTATTTTAACGATATTCTTCTTAAAGCTTTTATCCTCCCGCCCGAAGATCGGAGTAAGAAGTATTAACGGGGCCTGGCTATAGTAAACTTCGCGGGGATAACCGAGCTAATAGGTAATAACGTCCCCGACTTTATTAAAGCTTAACTTAAGCTTAAGATAGTAATATTATAGTTAGCTATATCTTAAAAGATATAGCGACGGTAGTAATAGAAATATTAAATAAGTATAAGGAACCGTAGGTTAATCTCTAGATAGCCTAGTAACTTACTCTTTATAAGATTAAGGTAGTAGATATAAAGAGGGAGTTCTTTAAGGAAGTTAACCTTAATTATATTATAATAAAAGACCCTAAAGAACCGATACCTAAAGTTAAGAGGAAAGTCGAAGAAGTATAGGGAAAGATTCTACGAAGCGTAAAGGAAAGCTAGATATAAATAGCGAAGGCCTTATCCTATACTATATATAAGCTAGTCGCGAAGAAGATAAAACCCGTCGATAACGCGCCGTTTAACGGTTTAATCCCCGCTAGAAACCTAGGATAAAAGCTATTACGCTTAACGTAGGTAAAAGTAAAGGTAAGGTAGGGAAAGGCTTAGGACTAGTTTATTATTCCTAAGTTCTCCGATATTAAGGACGGTAGTCGGCTTACCCCTAATCGGCTCGAGACTATCCTAAAAAACGCCCCGATATTAACGACGGAGGAGTAAAAGCTATTAACTTATATCTTAACTACGAGAGAAGGAGCGTTAGCTTAGTACTTTAAAGAAATAGGATAAGTTAACTACGATATTATTCCCTTATAAGAGATTCGTACGATCCTATATAAGACGTAGTAGATTAGAACGGTACTAATTCTAAAAGCCTTATAGCTAAAAGTAATTAATCTCCTAAAGACTTAAGTTAACCGCGGTATAATCGAACGGTTATATACCCTATACCGGAATAATTAGTTCGTAGTTATTAAGAAAGACGGCGGCCTACGCTTAATTAACGATTCGTAGTATACTAATAAAGTTACGATAAGGGATATCTTTATTTTACTAATAGTTAAGGAAATTAGCGAGGACTTTAAAGGCTATTAAATACTATCCCTACTTAACCTATAGCCCGGATATAATTAAGTAAACTTATATATCGAGAGCCGTAATTTAACTATATTCTTTATACCGATTAGACTATTCCGTATATATAAGATCTTAATAGGAGCGATAAACTTAATTACTTAATTCTAAAGAGTAATAACGAACCTCCTAAGGGATTTAATATTATATATTTACCGAGTCTTTATCGATAATATCTATATCCGAGGTCCTCGAGTCCGTTATAATAAGGAGATACCTTAGCCTAGTATCTATAGATTCGTCTTTAAGTACCTTTTAAACCTAGATAAGGTATTATTAAATTACGAGCTTATAGGCGTTACGATCTTAGGAGTAAAGTCCTAATTCGTATAAAAGTTAACGGTCTTCGTAAGATACTTATACGGACTAAGTAAACGAATATTAAAGGAGGTTAAGGTACGAAAAATCTAAGAATAGGAAACCTACTAGAATATATAAGATATCCGTAGCTTCCTAAAACTTACCGGCTTCTACCGAATCTAAGTTAAAGGATATTTAATCCTAATATTCCCCTTTAACGATCTCCTTAAGAAAGACTAGAAATAGGAATAAACGGTAAACGAATAAACTATAATAGAAATCTTTAAGTACCGACTAACGACGAAGTTATACCTTACGATAATTATCTACGATAACCCCCGATATAGCGCGATTTTCTTAATAGTTAACGTTAGCTTAGAAGGCTAAGGCGTAGTCCTTAAATAAATCGGCCTGGATAAGAAGTAATACCCTTATCGATTTAAAAGCGGTATTCAGAAAGAAGCCGAGAAGAATTACGATATTACGAAACGAGAACTCCGAGGAATACTTTATACTTTACGAGTAAACTGACGATACCTTTACGGTATTTATTTTACTATTAAAACCGATATATTAGTCTTAGTTTATTAACTAAATAAAGTTATTAGCGAAATCCTTAATACCTTATTAATAAGATAAATCGCGTAGATTAAGAATTTTAACTTTATGGTAAAATATATTCCAGGAACTAAGAACGTAGTAGCCGATATACTATTACGAAAACCTTTAAAGCCCTCCGATCTAGAAGATAAGAACGAGATATAAGACGTAAACGATTTTGTTAATACCTAGATTTATACCCTTAAAACCGACCTCCCCTTAAGCGACGAAGATAGGACTTACGTCGATATTTTTAGCTAATACCTTTTAATTTACAACCTATTACCTACCGATATAAAAATATACTCCTAGGAGTTATTCGAGTATAGCTTAATCCTATATAGATACTAGTTAGAAAGGTCGTACGATATCGTAAAGTTCCTTATAACCCTTACTATCCCCCCTTATATTAAGATAACTAAGGGACGAAAAGCTTTCGAGACCAAAGCCTTAATATTTTTCGTTAAAGACTTTATCTTTTAGAAACGGGTAAAACTTTTAAAAGATAAGGTAAAAAGGGAAGAGCTTTAGAAAAAAGGATTATTAAAACCCCGAAAAGTTATCGACGTTACCTAAGAAAGGATTAATATTTTTTAAGCCTATTATAATAAGGTCGGATATAAGGGACGAGAAGATACTTACCGCTATATAATTAAATCGTACTAATAAAAAGGTATTTATATAAACGTCCGGAATTAAGTAAAAGCCTACTTAAAATACTAGAGATAAGTAATTAAATATTTCGAGGAACCGGTATAATACTCCGTCCCAAGCTATATTCCCTTCGTACAATAGATATTTAATATTTAATTCCTATTAGGAGTTGGAAAAGCGAAAGAGGAGGGAAGAAACTATAACCTTTTACTTAAAGCTAAGGACGACTTAACTAGTTAGCCCGAAGTAAAGGTAGTCGACTCGACCTTACCCTTTTTAACGATTCCTTTTATTAGATCGATATTTTACTATTAGGGAATACTATTAAGAGTAACGATTAACGGAGGCCTAGAATTTAAGGGGGAAGTATTAACCCTTTTTAAAAGCTTCCGTATTATAAATATAAAGATCTCCTTATAGAATTTAAAGGTAAATAGTTAGAACGAGAATAGCTATTAAACGATTATATCGGTATTTACGAAACTTAGTAATAATATTAGTATATCGGTTAAGTATAAACGTTACCTAAAAGCGGTCTTATTTACGGAAAGGATAACGATACGAGCTAGTTATAGAATAACCCTTTTCTACCTAGTAATAGGCTAGTACCTTATTACTCCGATCGAACGAGATATATTATCTTAAAGGATCTAGCGATAGGACGAAGTACCTTAACTCCTTAAGACTATAATTAGGAAAGAAAAAGTAAAGGTATATATAAAGTTTATTAAATTCCGGGTTAAAACTATCCTCGAAGTTAAATCCTATTATAAAGAAGTAACCGAAAAGATCGAAGTAACTTAAAAGAAGTAAGTAATATAACGGAATAATACCTTCCGGTATAAGATACGCCTTAATAATACTAAAGTTAAAGTCGGCGATAAGGTCCTAGTTTACGAAGAAACTAAAAGAGTTAATAAGTTAGTAAATACAAAACTATAATAGCGCTAGAAAGGTCCCTTTATAATTATAGGGAAGTCGGAAAAGAAAGCCTACTTATTAGCCGAACTAAACGGTATACCTATAAAAGGAACTTTCTACTTAAGGAGATTAAAGCGATTCTTCGAACTCGATAACGTTTAAATCTTTAAGGACGACGACGTCTTAATATAAAGCGACCTTTAGAAATACTAAAAAGCCGTTTACGAAGATATAAAACTTACTTAAGAATATAAAAACCTAACCGAGGAAGTCGATATCGATAAAGCCTATCGAGAGATTATTATTAAAGGTACGATTATAAACGTAGAAGAAGAAAACGTACGACTAGAAGAAAATACGAGAGTTATAAGAGCGATAGTACGAAAGAAAGTAGAAAAGGTATTAAAAGAATAAGGAGTACTCGAACTAGAGAAAACGCTTAATAAGTAAAAAGAAATAACCGAGGAAGACGAGACCCGATTTAAGGTAACTATACCTTAAAAGATACTCGACGGATACTAACGTTATATAAATAAAGGAAGGTTAGTTAAAACTAATTTCTAAGAAATAGTTAAAGATAAACCTAGTAACGATTAAACCGACCCCTAGTACTACGAACCGATAAAGGTAGAGGAAATCTTCGCAGATAACCTTTTTTAAATTCTTTAAAACCTAGTACTAGTTTTATATATATAGTAGTAAAGAGGTTAAATGCGGGAGCCTTTTTAACTCTTTAAGGGAAGAAGTAAAGGATAAGATATTATTCCCCCCCCTTTAATAATTACGATATTTAACCGACGAAGAAATCGACTTAATACTTAGATTACGAAATATACTTATCCCCGATTAGATAAGTACGATAGTTAAACGGAATAATTTAAAAAGCTAATAAAGGATCGAGAATATAATAAATATAGATAGATATACGAAAGGGCTTTTATATAAGTAAACTAATACGTAAGGGCGTTAACTACGAGGTACGATTAATAGATATTACTATTAACCTATCCGATCTCCCCGAAGATAGTCTACTCCTTAAACTCCTATACCGCCTTTAACTCTCTTTTATAAGTTATTACGGACGACTTAATCTCCTCGCTTATTATAAAGCTAACTTTAAGGCGATAGCTACGATTAGCCTAGACTTCTATAATATTAACCTTAGTAAGAATAACCGATTATTTACCCTACTAACTACGAATACGAGCCTAGTTACTAAAACTCTCGGGAGCCTAGTTAAAGGTAATTACGGAAGTATACTCGTACTCCTAACCGGACTTATACTACTCGTAGTTACCGTAAATAGTATCCTTACCGTTAGTATTTAGTATCGAAACGTAGTTAACGAATAAAATAAAGACGGAAATACAGACTTTATTAATAACTTAATATAAGGCGCGGAATCGACGAATATAACCGCTATAAGGATTCGTATTCCTAAGAAAATATTAACCCGTTTAATCGATTAGGGAGAGAGGATAACCGTACTTAACTTTAAACGTCTAAATAACGAGACTAAGCTTATATAAAGTACGAGGATTAAAAAGTTAGTAAAGGAATAATCCTATCGGGCGACCTTAAAACCTCTTAACTAAAACCGGATAGTACCGAGGAGCGAGTTTAACTTTAGTAAAACCGAGTAAACGAATCGAGGAATTTATAAGTAAATATTAGAATACGTTAAAACTTATTACTATTTAAACGATTAAGGTATTAGAGAAGTCCTATTACTTAAACGTAGTAACGTTATAAACGAAGATAACGTACTCGGTTAATCCCGAAATATAAGGAAAGGTTATTACGATAAAACCTCGAAGACCGGTAAAAGTAATCGGAAGGACCGATCTATCGAAACGAACGTAGGGATAAGGATATCTATCGAAAATAACCGGCCGATTAGTAATAAACCTTTAGTTTTTAAAAGGAATAAACCTTAAAGGAGTATCCTTAAGTAGGGTAAGTTACTAAAGGGACCCCTCGAGGGCGTTAACTTCTATTAGATTATCGGCTATAACTAAGGAAGTAAGGTATTAACTAAGGAAGTAAGGTATTAATTAAGGAAGTAATTTAGAAAGTTAAGGTTTAAAAAGAGAGTAACCGGCGAAAAAGACCCTCCTTTAAATACCTAAGGACCTAGAACTTATAAAGATTATACTAACTACGAAAAGATTAATTTAAGAAGTTAAATAAAAATATAAACGGGATTTTATAAAAGCCTACCTAAGGAAGTCGATTAACCGAAAGCCTACTATACCTAGTAACTAGTAAAGAGGAGATAAAAAATAGAACGATTAGCCCTCCGATCGCCTAAGTAAGGACCGTTTATATTAAAGAAGGGAACGGATAACTAGGTATTTAGTAAGATTCCGCGGTCCGGAAAACTTTACCTCGATCTCTTAACTAAACTATACTACCGCGAGAAAGTACTTATTATAACGTACCTTACTATTTACTAGTTAAGGGTTAGTCTTAAGAACTTAAATCCCCTCCTTTAGGGATATTTACCTCTTCGCCCTTTCGGTTTACGAGGCTAAAACGGCTTCCTCGTCCGACCTTTACGCCTCGAGTATATCGCGATCGTACTACCCTTTGTTAAGTATAACGAGTTTAATACCTTATTAACTTAAGACCGTATCGATAATAAGCTCCCTCGAATATTTATAACCTACGGAGAATTATATAAGCTTAATATAGCTATTAAGATATTCCCTTATATTAAATCTTTAGTCTAGTAGTAGCTATACTATATACCCCTAGCTACTATCGCTTTTAAACTTTAAAATATATTAGTTTAAATTTTTATCGTTTACGGAGAGAAGGTATAAATAGGTATATAAGATATAATCCTACTTACTAGAATAATCGTTTATAACCTCGGAGGCGATAATCCTAGTAAGAATAAGTATTTCGCCTATATACTCCTATATACGATTAGTCTTACTTCCGATCCTAGATAGGATAATACCCTCGATTGTAAGACCTAATACCTAGTTATAATCTTCTACGAGTATAATTACTAGTTATTAATTATATACGATAGGGTTTAATCTTAGTTCTACCTATCCGATACCTTAGTTAAGACGCGTACTCGATTTAATAAGAAATAGTTAAATAGTTTTACGGAAAAAGGGTAGAGAATATACGACCTTACAATACCTATTATTTTAAAGGCTTTTACTAACTAAGGTATTAACCCCTTTACGATTAACTCGTTATACTAGGTTAGTTAGATAAAGAGCTTAATATAAGATAACGATTAGGAATACGGTTAATATTATTACCTATAGATTACTATTTTCTTTCGCTACGCTTAGTATATTCCCTAGGAAGCCGATCCGAGCTACTATTTAGTCTTCGTACTATTACCCCTAGCTATTAAGTAGTACGCCTTTTATAATAACTACTAACCCGTTAAAGGTCCGACTCGCCTAAAGTACCTTTTCTTTAACTTCTTTTACAATAGCCTACGTATCGACCGAAGTATTAAGATTATTTTAAAGAACCTTATATAAGACGACGAGTATACTTACAGGAGAGTAGTTATTAACCCTTCTTTAAATCTAATAATACTAAGTACCCCGCCCCCCGTTAACGTTAGGAAAGAAGACCTTATTACTCCGATTAACCTAAGTAAGTTATTCGAGACTATTAAAAAAGATAATTTCGGCCTTACCCCGTCTCCTATAAATATTAGTCTAATTAAATCTCGAATCTCGTAAAGCTTTACTTCTAACGGACGCTCGTTTACCCCTACCTAAATAAAGCTCGTAATAGGTATTCTTCGACTTTATAAGGATATTAAGATAAGTACTTTTATCGTATTTTAGCGGAAATAAGACCTTAATAAACCTTAGATACGTTAGAAGATTAAAGAAATTTAAGAGGATTATATTAATCTCGTTAATAAGACGGTTCTTAAATATACTAGTACGGTTATACTTATTATAGGTTTAGTACTACCCGGATAAAAGTTAATTAAGGGAGACGTACGCTATTTAATATTAGTTATCCGTTAGGTAATAAAACCCCCGGGTATACCGGACCCTTTTAAGGTCGTTATAGGTAATCCCCTTAGTAACTTAGGAAATCCCCTCCTCGGTACGGGAAACCTTAACGGTATAAAGCGTACCCCTTAAGTTTCCCCTTCTACTAATCGGAGTAAGGCGAAGGCTAATAACTATAAGGACTTAATATTTAAGGCCCGTTAGCTCCTTAATAATAGATATTATTCGGTACTACCCCGGTATAACTAAGCTTTATAGCTTTATAATAAAATTATATTATAACCTCCTTAAGACGATACTACGGAAGTTAAACGTATCCTCCCGCTTAATAAAGTTATTATCTTACGTATTAAGGAACTCGAGAAGAAAGAGATACCGCCTCCGCTTCCGCCTCCCTTAAAGGAGATACTAGCCGACGAGGTAAAGCTTAGGAGCTTTATAAAGCCGGTAGTCCCGCGTTATAGAAACCTCTTTAATTAAACTATATTTTCGCTAAAGTACTACCTTATTCCGAAGTATACGAGTAACTTTAACGGCTAGGATCGTAGCTCCTAAGCCTATACTAAGCTTAAGGTATATCGGCGAGCCTATAAGGTACGTTAAACCCCTTAAGCTTTAACTCGGGCGGAACGCTTCATTTACTATAATAGTAAGGAGTAAGATCTTAATCCGATCGGATAAGCGCTTAGATTTTTATTATTAAAACTCGTACGGAGGACTATTTATAAGTTTTAAAGGGAAGATTTAAGTTAGGGTATAAGGCCTCGTACTACCCCTAAGGGTAATCGTAGTATATAAGACGGCGCGAGTCGGTAAGACTTTACGTAACTTATATATTTAGTTACCTACTTCCGCCCTATCTTACGGACTTAGACTTAGTTTAACAGCTCTCCTCTAATATAGAAAATGGACCTTCGAGTTAACCGCCTCGTTACCCTATATACCGTTCCGTAATTAAAGGTATGGGCGCCTACCTTTAACGTTTACTCTTTGGCTTGTATGCTCCGTAATCGGAGGGAGACTCGAGTCCTCTCGTCTCTCATTTGCTCCTAATCTGTTGTGTTGAGTCTGGTCTTTTGTGTGTGTGTGTTCCTGGGCCCTATTTACGATTTCGATTAAGTCTTTCTTAACGTTACGGATTAGTAGGCTAACAGACTTCGTATAGGCAGTAATAATTACCTCTTTACGTTCCTCTCGAGCTTTACTAGATCTTATATATGCTACTTAGGAGGTAATTTTACTAGCTTTAGCTAGCTTTACTTCCTTTACTTCTTTAGTAAGGCTATCTAATCTATCTTTATTAAGAATAATATAGTAGTCCTTTATTTAGTATATAGCTTTATTATAAAATCTATACTACTAGCCTATCTTTATTTTCTGAGGATTACTAACTTTCCTAGCCTTTGGCGAGGAGCTTAAGCTAGAGCCGGAGCTAAAACGGCGGGCGGGGCTAGAGCCGGAGCCGGAATTGGAATAAGTATAGTTAGCTTAGATAGCCTTTACGGTAGTATTCTCTACCTTAGTCTATAATCCTCGTCCAGAGTCTTAGCGAGTAACCCTTTTAAAGTATAGTGACTTTTATTACGGCGTAACTAGGCTAGGATAGTTTACGAAAAAACAGAAAAACGCTCCGGAAGGCGGCCGCGGATTAGATCGATATTACCTAGTTCCGGAATTTTAATTCCGAATTCCGGTAGCTTTATAGTTAAGTAGCGAACGTGCTTTACAAACTAGTCCATCTTAGTATAGTTATCTAGGCTAATCATAAGTAACTTAAAGATATAAATCTAATATATAGATTAAAGAAAAAGACTAATAGAAGAGGCCGATAACGCCTCTCTAATAATAAGATTTATCTTAGTATACGTAGTACGATTCGAACTTATAACCTTTAGTAATTAAGGTCTTATCGTTATAATTAATTACATGCTTTACTGTACCAACTTGCATATAGTATCTATATACGTAATAGTGCCCTGCAGGTAGCTATATAATAGTCGTAATACTTATCGTACGACTAGTCGGCAATTAACTACTTAATTACAAGAACTACGTATAACTACGTAACTATATATAAGGCAATTATATAACTACGTCGTAACTACGTAATCGCGTACGAGTATATAAGTTACCGTATTTCACGGGCTTTTAGCTACACCGGGCCCCTGGCTACGCCACAACCCCTTTTAGAATAGCCTTATACAACCCTATGCAAACACATTACGAGATACGTAACCCCAGCGAAATTTAAATTTTCTCCCAACTACCTTTACTTTTCGACTTCATTTTTTCAACTGTTTCTATCTCCGCCATCTTTTCTATCATCACGACTTTTTTTAGTATTAAATTCCATCGCGAAACGCCTCTAAAACGCTGTCTGTAAGTAAGGTATTACATAGTTAACTTACACGCCTGCATCTATACACCCACACACTATCCATATCATCTACACGTCTCCGATAGGCGCGGCACGGCTGAAATACTACCATTTTACTACTTTAGTCTACTTTAGGGTCCTCTTTTACGTTTATCTACCCCTATAGAGTGCTATAGATGCAGCTAGACAGCCAGACTTATACGATAATAGGCCTAAATAAGCATACCGTTCCAACCGGCTAATTCGAGCTAAGCCCCCCACCCTACGAGCGATCCCTATTACGAGCCGAGCCCTTATACGAGCCCCTACGCCCTTATATAAGCCCCCGTACCCTTATACGAGCCCTAGCCCCTCGCCGGAGCTACGGCGCGGCGCTATAGCCTCCTATAGGAAGCTTCCCCCTCTCCAGGCGCCGCTAATACCTAGAGTCCGTAAGGTTCGTAAAAGGCTAACGAAAGGCGAGAGGTTATAGTCTCGGCGTCTAGAGGCCTCGTAAGAGGAACGTCTTACCCTAGTAATTACCGCCGTTAAGTCTGGGACTACTACTAGTTTAAGGTAAGCCTTACAGCTATACGGTCTATATAAAGCGACGCTATAGAATAGGATAAAGGGGGCCCCTTTCGTAATAAGGATAACGCTTATCTTTAACGCCTTAGTCCGGTAGACAGGGTAGGCAATTTAGTCACTAGTCATTAGTTACTAGTTAAGTCAAGTTACGACTTTTGCTAGTCAAGTCTAGTTACTAGTCATCTTAGCAAGTCAAAAGTCCAGGCAGTAACTTAACTAGTAAAGAAATGACTAGTAACTGGACTTAACTAGTAAAAGTCGGACTTAACTATAACTGGACTAGTGACTTAACTAAATAACTAGCTAATAATTGTATATATCAATAAATAAGTATATATATTAGAAATAATAGAATTAAATTAAAGGGGTTTAACTTATAAGTATAATTTAATATATAAATTAAAAGCTCGAAGTATTTATATTATTAATATTATAAGTATAGTATTAAAAGATTACTATTATTCTATAATTAGGATATATATAATATAAAAGAATAATATATATTATAAACTTAATTCGAAGCGAAGTTATTTTATTTTATTAAAAGGCGTAGTCGAGTAAATAAAGAAAAAACCCTATTTATAAATAATATATAAAAGCATAACTACCCTTATAGTTAAGATAATAACTAGTTAGGTAGTTATATCTTTATAACCCTGAAATTATAATAGTCGAGGCCTAGTACTAGTCGAAATAAATAGGCGTGATCCAACTCTCTCCTTTAAAACCCTATATCGAATATCCTAAATCTATCGATATCGCCTTAAAGGAATATAAGTTAGTATATTATACTAATTCGATAGTAAGTTATAAGAAGGTTAACTTACTAAGACTCTTAAAAGCTATCGCTAAATAGTACTATATAGAACTTAAACATCGGGGTATTTAACTATAAGATATTTAATTAGTAAATAAGTTAAAGATACTAATTAAGATTCAAGGTAAAAGGATAACTTACACGATTTTAAGAAAACCGTCGCTAAAAGGCGCTATTACTTAATAGTTCGGGGTTTAGATCGGTTTAGATCGGGGGGGGGTTCGGGGGGGGGTTAAAACGAGTAGTAATATAATAACGGATTAGTAATACGTTTCCAGCTTAAGTTTACTGTTAGTATAGCCTTAGGAAGGATACTATACTAAAAGTAGCTCTAATGGAGAGAGGCTAATAAAGAAAGAAAAAGATTAGAAGGTTAAGAGGGCGAGGACCTCTACTATATAGAAAATCAGACCTTAGAAATTAGGTCTTTACTAATTAAAGGTGCGTTATATTTTACGGCGATAGATAAGCCGTTGCCGAAGGGTTATATCTCGTTTACAGTTATATCCGGCGTTTCCGAAGGGTTACATCTTCCTTACGGCTAATTAAAATAGATCCGGCTTTATTATCGGCCTTTCCGAAGAGTTGTATCTCGTTTACGGCTATTTAAGCCGTTTCCGAAGGGTTACATCTCGGTTACGGCTTTATTCGGCGCCTCCGAAGCGTTACACTTCCAATATAGCCGATCGGCGATCTATTTAATTCTCGCGTAAGGCTTACTTCTTTTCTTTTTATATAAGGAATACTTCTTTCTCTCTAAATCCAAATATCTTTTCCACCCCAGTTATACATACAAGCCAACAATACTACATATATAATATAATTAACACTACCTATCTTATTATTTACCTATATAACTCCGATTCTTCTTTTTCTTCTTCTTCTTCTTCTTTTTATCTTTATCTTATCTTTATCTTTATCTTTATCTTTATTTATTTTACAATATCTTCTTTTAACGACTCCGGTAACGATTTTAACGTTAACCCCCCTCCTACCTCCGGTTAACTAATAATTAGTATTACTAATAGTAGTAGTAGTAGTAAACCGGACTTCTCGACTTCTAAGTTAAATATACTAGACTTTTAGTTCGAATCTTCAGCTTATAATTTTACGGAAAGCCTCTTTACGAAAACACTACTTCTAATCGATCCTACTAAGGAAAGGCAGTTACTTATTTAATATACTACGTAAGTTATATACCTTTCCTTTTATTAATAACCTATTCTTAATCATTACTAACTAAATATAGACTATATTTAGTTATTTAAAGATCTATCTATATAGAGGCGGTTCCTACTTTCTTTAGTTCGAACTATTCGCGGTAATATAATCGAAAGTATCCTCTTATTACTTTTAATAAAGTATTAGAGTTTATAAGGAAAAAGCGTAAGTAACTCTTTTATTTATTAACTATCTTACTTTAAATCATACTAATATATTATATTTAATATTTAGTATCTACCTTTAAAGCGATTAATAACTCCGATTCCGAGTTCTTTCGACCCGTCCTACCTAAACGAATCCGAACTAATACTATTTCCGACTTTAATAACGAAGACGTACTTTTAAAAGTACTTACATTTACTATCGAAAATAATATATCCTTCTACGGTTTAGATTTACCTTCCTTTTAGGATTTAATTAAATACTTTAATCCGTAAGTAATACCTTACTTATCTATTTACTTATAAGTTATACTAATATCTTAATATTATTAGTAACGTACCGGTTATTAATCGAAAGAATATAAAAGATCTCCTCGATTTAACCTTCGATCGTTTTTTATGTTCGTTTAATACTAACTTATAAGTAAATATCGAATTATACAGTACTTTCTACTTAACCTTCGATATATAGACTTCGATTTCTTAAACTGGATATCTTAGTATTATTATTAACTATATCGATAAAAACTTCAAGTTAGTCTATAAACTACTAGGTAAGATTAACTTCTTTTTATCTTATTACAACTATTAGTTATTAATTATTAAATAACGTTCGAAAACCTCGAGGAAAGTTATACTAGGCTTTATATATATAACGAGTTTCTATATATAATCGAGCTATACCCTACTTTAGCGCTAGATAATATCTATAGGTAAGTAAATCTTATACTATATATATATATTAAAATACTAACTATATTACTTATTATTAGTATTACTTACGATAATACGAGTAATAATACTACCTTTTTCGTCGAATTCTCTCGTAAGTACCCCGAATTCTAATACGATATTCGCTATATATCTTATATACTTAATGTCGTCGCTATAAACCTATTAAAAGGGTTTATTATCTACAGGTATAACGGATTAGCAAATACTACGATATACGAATTAACGATTAACTTAAATTACAGAAAAGGATTCCGATATAGATATCGAAGACGAAGAGGACGAGGAAGAAGAAGACGAAAATATACCCGGGCTCTATAATAAGTTAAACTAACTACTTATATAATTAACTACTAATACTTATCTCTATAGATCTTATTAATAAAGTTCGAAGGATCGCTATAATGGTAAGATATATCTCTAAAATTAAGAAACTACTATAAAAGGGTATTAAGCGGGTAGGAGATTAAGATATCCTTCCTACTAGTTATCGCCGAAGGATTATTCCTTTAGGTAAAGTTATTTATTATTTATTAAGTTACTACTAGTCTACTACTAGATTACTAACTATACTTTTAATTAGATACGCTTACTAAATAGAGTTCTACATATTATATACTAAATATAGCTATCGAGCTAAAGGAACTATTAAGCTATATACACCGTAATACGTAAAATAAAGAATTTAAAAAGATATCTTTATCTTTAACGGATTAGATTACGCTCGAGCAACTTCAACGCATCTTTCTTATCCTCGTTAAGCCGACTATACGATTACAAAGCGAGTATTATATTAACGTTAATAAGGCGTTACTATTTATCTATTCGATATTTAATAACTTCGAAGCGCTTACTATTAACTTCTAAACGCGA
Organism: Podospora conica; assembly: GCA_030685255.1. Taxonomy (NCBI): domain Eukaryota; kingdom Fungi; phylum Ascomycota; class Sordariomycetes; order Sordariales; family Podosporaceae; genus Podospora; species Podospora conica. The sequence goes on from MU839600.1 coordinate 21,856, forward strand.
GTAACTAAGGACCCCGACTTAGTAAGTCCTATTCTTTACTAAATTAGTAAATACTAACTTATAATTACCTAGGCGGATTAGTATAATCTATTAATTATAGCTATTAAAGCTAGCTATACTAAATTAGAAAAATACTTTCCTCGCCGGCTTATAAGATCAGACCTTAAAGCCTTTAAGCCGTACTTATTCGCTATCTTTCTCGATCCTCGCTTTAAGACTACGTACTTCCGAGAAGGCCGACAATTATACTTTAACGCGAATACAAAGGGAGATATACTACGGCTTATTAAAGGGGAATTCCTTATATAAGTAAATATTTAATTATAAGGTATTAATAATTTACTAGTAATTAATATTATTAATATTTAAGCCGAAATATATAACTCGAATTAGAATTCGTTAAACGAGGACGCGTCTAACGATTCCGACGACGAAGCCGAGTTTTATAATCCCGCTACGTAAAAGGTAGAATATAGGGAATATATACGAGAGTCTACTACTAATAAGAAGGTAAGATATATACTATTATATTAACTTACTAATACTAACTATCTATATGGATAAATCCCCTCGACTATTAACGGGTTTATAAGGTAAAATATCCAGTCCTTAGCGTTATAGTAAGGAGATATCTTATAATTCCAGCGACCTCTACTTCTATAAAGCGTACTTTCTCTATTAGAAGTAGTATTATCTCTAAAAGCCGTAATCGGTTAAAGCCGAATACTATTAAGCGTATCGTCTTACTTAAAAGCTAGAAGATTAAGGCTTTAAAAGAGTTAGAAGATAATTATCGCGAATTAGCGGAATTATATAACGAAGAGGAAGATAGCTAATTATTTATTTAACTCGTTATTCCTTTAGTTAGTTATTTCTTTAGTTAGTTATTTTTTTAGTTAATTATTTTTTTAGTTAGTTATTTCCTTAGTTAGTTATTTCTTTAGTTAGTTATTTTACTTAATTAGTTATTTATTTAGTTAGTTATTTCTATTATTTATATTTAAATCAATATTTTATTCGGACTTAAATTAGACTACTAGTCAAGTCCGGACTTGCCAAGACTAGTTACTAGTCAAGTCCGGACTTTCTTGGCAAGTTATAAGTCCAGGCAGTAACTGGACTAGTAGAAAGTCCAGTCAAGTCATGACTAGCACTAGTCAAGTCACGAGTCCAGGTAATGACTGGACTTGACTTGACTAATTGCCCACCCTGCCGGTAGATAAGGAAGCCTTAATAGCTAATATCTATTAACTTAACGTCTAGGGGTTCGTTATAAGTATTACTAATATACGAAAGATAGCTATAAGGTTACTCGAGGCTAAGGGTAATATAAAGCCTTTAAGGTATAACCAGGGTGGGCAAAAAGTCAAGTCAAGTCAAGTCAGGGCCTGACTCGTGACTTGCCAAGAAAAGTCAAGTCAAGTCACGACTTGTAGAAGTCAAGTCAGGGCCTGACTTGTGACTTGACTAGAAAAGTCAAGTCAGACTTGCAAGTCAATTTAAGTCATTTAATAAAAGTAAT
>MU839601.1:0-22932 GCA_030685255.1 Podospora conica
TTTAAACCCTAATCCCTTAGGGTTCCCTAAAATATCTTTTAAGAATAACGAAACTTAGCCGAATAGTATATATATATTAGGACGGTATCGAGTAATATTTTAAAAAGTTATACTACTTTAAACTCTAATCCCTTAGGTTTCCCTAAATTATCTTTTAAGAACAACTAGACTTAGCCGAATAGTATATATATATTAGGATAGTATTAAGTAACATTTTAGGGAACGATACTACTTTAAACGCTAATCCCCTAGGGTTCCCTAAAATATCTTTCGAGAATAACTAAACTTAGCTAAATAGTAAATTTATATTAGGACGGTATCGAATAATACTACTAAAGGGTTAGTACTAGCTAAGGCGGCGCCCGGGGGCGCTACGGCGATAAGGTTACAGCCGGGGGGAGTAGCGGGGGGCTATAGCGATAAGGTAGTACCCGGAGGGGCTATAGCGATAGGGTAGTACCTAAGGGGGGCGGCGGGGGGCTATAGCGACGGTATAATACCCGGACTATTTATAATAGCCTTAAACCGTTTACTATAGCTCGCTAAGCTCTATACTCGATTAGTTGTAATACCGGTAACGACCCCCTTTATATCTTAAAGCTTTTCGACCGCCTATATATACCGTAGAACCTTAATAGCCTCCTACTTAATACTATAACCTACGGTAGGAGGCTACGGCGACGGAGTAGTACCTAGAAAGGCTGTAGCGATAGGGTAGCAGCCTAGTAACCCTAAAGTTACTAAGACCTTAATACTAAGTAGCCTAGTATCCCTAAAGTTACTAAGACCTTAATACTTAGCAGCCTAGTAATTTTAAGGTTACTAAGATAATACTTAAAGCGCTATAGCGATAAGGTAGTACCTAGGGGGGCGGTAGGGCGTTATAGCGACGATATAATACCTAGGGGGGCTATAACGATAAGGTAGTACCCGGGGGGTATAATAAGGGGCTACGGTAATATAAAAGGGTTTCCCTAAAATATCTTTTAAGAATAACGAAACTTAACCGAATAGTATATATATATTAGGATAGTATCGAGTAACATTTTAGAAAGCTATACTACTTTAAACCCTAATCCCTTAAAGTTCCCTAAAATATCTCTCGAAAGTAACGAAACTTAGCCGAACAGCATATATATATTAGGACGGTATCGAGTAATATTTTAGAAAGCTATACTACTTTAAACTCTAATCCCTTAGGCTTCCCTAAAATATCTTTTAAGAATAACTAGACTTAGCCGAATAGTATATATATATTAGGATAGTATTAAGTAATATTTTAGGGAACGATACTACTTTAAACGTTAATCCCCTAAGGTTCCTTAAAATATCTTTCGAGAATAACTAGACTTAGCTAAATAATAAATTTATATTAGGACGGTATCGAATAATACTATTAAAGGGTTAATACTAGCTAAAGCGGTACCTAGGGGCGCTATAGCGATAAGGTAGTATTCGGGAGGGGGGTAGTAGGAGGCTATAGCGATAAAGCGATACCCGGGAGGGCGGCGCCGGGGCGGTACCCGGGTAGTACCTAAGGTATAGGTTATCGATATCTACCCGATTAACTAATTTAAAGGTCTTAACGATTCCGGAAGGCGCTTATTTATCCGATAGTTTTATATAGTAAAAGAAAAAAGGTAGGTAACGCTATAGCCGAATTATTTCCGGAAAGTACCTATTTATCCGATAGTTTTATATAGTAGAAGAAAAAAGGTAGGTAACGCTATAGCCGAACTATCTCCGGAAAGCGCCTATTTATCCGATAGTTCTATATAGTAGAAGAAAAAAGGTAGGTAACGTTATAGCCGAACTATTTATAATATACTAATAACCGGAAGAAACTTAGGTATAAGGTCGGAGATATATTACTTATCCCGTTCTCCGATGCCTTAAATGTACTTACGGAACCTATCGAGGTTATTCGTATCTTTAAGTAAACTAGTAAAAGTAATATATTAGTAATACCCGGAAGGAGCGGCGGGGTATTACGACGATAATATAGTACCCGGGTAGGCTATAGCGACGGTATAGTACCTAAGGAGGCTTTTATAACGACGGGGTAGTACCTAGGGGGTACGGTAGGAGGCTATAGTAATATAAAGGGGTTTCCCTAAAATATCTTTTAAGAATAATAAAACTTAGCTAAATAGTATATATATATTAGGATAGTATCGAGTACTAATTTAGAAAGCTATAATACTTTAAACCCTAATCCTCTAAAGTTCCCTAAAATATCTCTCGAGAATAACGAAACTTAGCCGAACAGTATATATATATTCGGACGGTATCGAGTAATATTTTAAAGAGCTATACTATTTTAAACCCTAATCCTTTAGGCTTCCCTAAAATATTTTTTAAGAATAACTAGATTTAGCCGAATAGTATATATACCTTAGGACTGTATTAAGTAATATTTTAAAGAGCTATACTACTTTAAATGCTAATCCCTTAAGGTTCCTTAAAATATCTTTTAAAAATAACTAGACTTAGCTAAATAGTAAATTTATATTTCGGTACTAGCTAAGGCGGTACCCGGGGTACTATAGCGATAAGGTTATAACCGGGGGAAGTAGTAGGGGGCTATAGCGATAGGGTAGTATCCGGGGGGGCTACGGCGATAAAGTAGTACCTAGGGGGGGTGGTAGGGGGTTATAGCGATACTCGGTAAGAAGAAGTAAGGTAGCTTTATTATCGTTGGAAAGGTAAAACTAGAATTCGTATCTAGTAGGTTTAATAACCGGAGGGCCCGATAAAGGTAGTAAGGTAAAAGTTAAAGGTAGTAAAAGGTATCTAGGGCTATAGCGATAAAGTAGTACCCGGGGGGTATAACGAAGAGCTATAGTAATATAAAGGGGTTTACTTAAAATATCTTTTAAGAATAATAAAAGTTAGCCGAATAATATATATATATTAGAATAGTATCGAGTAATATTTTAAAAAGCTATACTACTTTAAACTCTAATCCCCTAAAGTTCCTTAAAATATCTTTCGAGAGTAACGAAACTTAGCCGAATAATATATATATATTAAGACGGTATCGAGTAATATTTTAAAGAGCTATACTACTTTAAACCCTAATCTCTTAGGCTTCCCTAAAATATCTTTTAAGAAAGACTAAACTTAGCCGAATAGTATATATACCTTAGGATAGTATTAAGTAATATTTTAAAGAGTTATACTACTTTAAACGTTAATCCCCTAGGGTTTCCTAAAATATCTTTTAAGAATAACTAGACTTAGCTAAATAGTAAATTTATATTTCGGTACTAGCTAGGGCGGTACCCGGGGCGTTACGGCGATAGGGTTATAGCTAGGGGGAGCGGCGGGAGGTTATAGCGACGAGGTAATACCCGGGGCTTCTTTTTCGTATTAGTCTTAGTCTTATATAATAATATCTACCTATTCGTCGTTTATAAAAAAGTCTTAATTATAGTACTCGGTAAGGAGAGGTAAGGTAGCTTCGTTATTATCGGAAAGGTAGGACTAGAATTCGTATCTAGCGAGTTTAATAACCGGAGGGCTTAATAAAAGTAGTAAGGTAGAAGTTAAAGGTAATAAGAAGTATTTAGAGCTATAACGATAAAGTAATACCTAGAGGAGGGCGGCGGGGGGCTATAGCGATAGTATAGTACCCGGAAGGGCTACGGCGACGGGGTAATACCTAAGGGGGTATAACGAGGGGTTACGGTAATATAAAGGGGTCCCTAAAATATCTTTTAAGAATAATAAAACTTCGCTAAATAATATATATATATTAGGATAGTATCGAGTACTAATTTAAAAAGCTATAATACTTTAAACCCTAATCTTTTAAAGTTCCCTAAAATATCTTTCGAGAATAACGAAACTTAGCCGAACAGTAAATATATATTAGGACGGTATCGAGTAACATTTTAGAGAGCTTAATACTTTAAACCCTTATCCCTTAGGGTTCCCTAAAATATCTTTCGAGAATAACGAAACTTAACCGAATAATATATATATATTAGGATAGTATCGAGTAATATTTTAAAGAGCTATACTACTTTAAACTTTAATTTCTTAGGGTTCCTTAAAATATCTTTCGAGAATAACTAGACTTCGCCGAAAAGTATATTTATATTAGGACGGTATCGAATAATACTACTAAAGGGTCGGTACTAGCTAGGGTAGTACTCGGGGGGGTAGCGGGCGGCTATAGCGACGGTATAGTATTGGGGGTATAGTAGCGATAGGGTAGTAAGTCTCTTTTCGCCGATCTAGATATATATATAATTACTTAATAGTAAAGCTATCGCGAAGTTATTAATGGCTTTACGCCGTTAAGCTTTCTCGCGTAGGAGTAAATTTTAGGAAAAGTAGTATTAAGGACGCTACCGCGAGCTTTATTATAATATTAGGAAGCTTTTAAGCTTATCTATAACCTTAAACGCTATTAAAAAGGCTTTTAAGGCCTTTAAGTAACGTAAACTAGCTAAGTTAAGCCGAAACGAAGACTTTAAGACTATAACGATAAGCCTCTTCTACGTCGAAGGTTTAGGTTTAAAAGCGACGTAGCCCTTTACCTCTGCTCTTATTAAGCTCGGAATAAGAATAAGGGCTTAAAGTAAAAAGTTTAAAGGTAGAGCCTAAAGTAATAAAATAAGAAGCTAAGAAAGTAGAATAAAGCTCTAAAGGAGGTTACGGAGTAGGCGGAGAGGTAGAAGTTAAAGTAAGAGAACGAGATACTTAAGGTATAAAAGAGTATTTTAAAGGAGTATATAAAGTAGCTAAAGGAGCTAGGGAGGAAAGAACTCGATAAAGTTATAGCCTACTTAAAAGCTATCGAGAATAAGGTAAAGGATATAACGATAAGGTAATACCCGGAGGGAGCGGCGGGGGGCTATAGTAATATAAAAGTTCCCTAAAATATCTTTTAAGAATAACGAAACTTAGCTAAACAGTATATATATATTAAAATAATATCGAGTAATAATTTAAAAAGCTATAATACTTTAACCCTTAATCCCTTAAAGTTCTCTAGAATATCTTTCGAGAATAATAAGACTTCGCCGAATAGTATATATATATTAGGATATTATCGAGTAATATTTTGGAAAGCTATACTACTTTAAACCCTAATCTCTTAGGCTTCCCTAAAATATCTTTTAAGAAAGACTAAACTTAACCGAATAGTATATATACCTTAGGATAGTATTAAGTAATATTTTGGAGAGTTATACTACTTTAAACCCTAATCCCCGAAGGTTTCCTAAAATATCTTTCGAGAATAACTAAACTTAGTTAAATAGTAAATTTATATTAGGATGCTATCGAATAATACTACTAAAGGGTCGGTACTATTTATAATAGCCTTAAACTATTTACTATAGCTTGCTAGGCTTTATACTTAATTAGCTGTAACGCCGGTAACGACCCCCTTTATATCCCGAAGCTATTCGACCGCCTATATATGCCGTAAAACCCTAATAGCCTCCTCCTTAATACTATAACCTATAGTAGGGGGCTACGGCGACGGTATAGTACCCGGGGGGGCTACGGCGATAAGGTAGTACCCGGGGGGGCGGCGGGGGGCTATGGCGATGGTATAGTACCCGGAGGAGTTGTAGCGATAGCTTAGTAGGTTTCTTTTCGCCGATCCAGACGCGTATACGATTACCTAATAAGTAAAGCTAACGTAAGGTTATTAACGCTACTCTATACAAGATACTAGTAATCGGTAGAAAAAGCTCCTGGCTAACGACCGGGGCGGTACCCGGGGCGCTACGGCGATAGGGTAGTACCCGGGGGGAGCGGCGGAGGGCTACGGCGACGGTATAGTACCCGGGGGGGCTGCGGCGATAGCTTAGCAGGTTTCTTTTCGCCGATCTAGACGTATATACGATTACCTAATAGGTAAAGCTAGCGCGAGGTTATTAACGCTACTCTATATAAGATACTAGTAATCGGTAGAAAAAGCCTCTAGCTAACGACCGGGGCGGTACCCGGGGCGTTACGGCGATAGGGTAGTACCCGGGGGGGTACGGCGGCGCCGGGGTAGTACCTGGGAGCGTTATAGCGATAGGGTAGTACCCGGGGGCGTAGCGGCGATAGGGTAGTACCCGGGGGGGTACGGCGGCGCCGGGGTAGTACCCGGGGGCGCTACGGCGATAGGGTAGTACCCGGGGGCGCGGCGGCGCCGGGGTAGTACCCGGGGGCGCTATAGCGATAGGGTAGTACCCGGGGGGGTATAGCGGCGCTAGGGTAGTACCTAGGGGCGCTACGGCGATAGGGTAGTACCCGGGGGCGTGGCGGCGCCGGGGTAGTACCCGGGGGCGCTATAGCGATAGGGTAGCACCCGGGGGCGTAGCGGCGCTAGGGTAGGACTTAGGGGGGCCGTGGCGATATTAAGGCCTACCGAGGCTAAAAGGGAAATAGGCGGAGTAATAGGGTATAACTATACTACGAAGGCTTTACGAGTAAGAATTCGGTAATTAACGAGGGTAAACGCTATTATCTAAAATAATTAGAGGCGAGGAATACCTTTAATATTATACAACCCTAACCCTAGCGATATACTAAATCCAGGGGCGTTACAGTAATAAGGTAGTACCCGAAGGGAGCGCTAGAGGGCTACGGCGACGGGGCGGTAACGATAACGCGCTATAGGGTTAATAGCCCTTAGCGTATACGAGGTTTACGGCCGGCGATAATAAGGTGCCGTAGAGATAACAGGTCGCGGCGACGGCAAGGTCGCTAAGTCTCGGCGACGGTAAGGTCGGCGATAATAAGGTACTATAGAAATAGTAAGTCTCGGCGACGGCAAGGTCGCTAAGTCTCGGCGACGGTAAGGTCGGCGATAATAGGGTGCTATAGAGATAACAGGTCTCGGTAATAGTAAGGCCGGTAATAATAACGAGCCGTAAAGATAGTAGGTCGCGGCGAGGGCGAGGCTGGTAATAATAACGAGTTATAGAAATAGTAGGTCTCGGCGACGGTAAAGTTACTAGGTCTCGGTAACGGTAAGGTCGGCGAGGATAGCAAGCCGTAGAGATAATAGGTCTCGGTAAGGGTAAGGTCTCGGCGAGGGCGAGGCCGGTAGTAATAGTAAGCCGTAGAGATAATAGGTCGTAGCGACGGTAAGGTCGCTAGGTCTCGGCGACGGTAAGGTCGGTAATAATAGCGAGCCGTAGAGATAGTAAGTCTTAGCGAGGGCGAGGTCTTAGTAAGGGTAAGGCCGGTAGTAATAATAAAGCCGGTAGTAATAGTAAGCTGTAAAGATAGTAGGTCTCGGTAAGGGCGAGGTCTTAGCGAGGGCGAGGCCGGCGAGGATAGCGAGCTATAGAGATAGTAGGCCTCGGCGACGGTAAGGTCGGCGATAATAGGGTACCGTAGAGATAGTAGGTCTTGGCGATAGTAAGGTCGTTAGGTCTCGGCGACGGTAAGGTCGGCGATAATAAGGTACTATAGAGATAGTAAGTCTCGGTAACGGCGAGGCCGGTAATAATAGCGAGCCGTAAAGATAGTAAGTCGTAGCGAGGGCGAGGCCGGTAATAATAGCGAGCCGTAGAGATAGTAGGTCTCGGCGAGGGCGAGGTTTCGGCGAGGGCGAGGCCGGTAGTAATAGCGAGCTATAGAGATAGTAAGTCGCTAGGTCTTAGCGACGGTAAGGTCGGCGAGGATAGCGAGCCGTAGAGATAAGGAGATAGTAGGTTACGGCGAGGGCGAGGCCGGTAGTAATAGCGAGCTATAGAGATAGTAGGTTTTAGCGAGGGCGAAGTCTCGGCGAAGGCGAGGCCGGTAATAATAGCGAGGCCGGTAGTAATAGCGAGCTGTAGAGATAACAGGTCTTAGTAAGGGCGAGGTCTCGGCGAGGGCGAGGCCGGCGAGGATAGCAAGCCGTAGAGATAGTAGGCCTCGGCGATAGTAAGGTTACTAGGTCTCGGCGACGGCAAGGTCGGCGAGGATAGCGAGCCGTAAAGATAGTAAGTCTCGGCGAGGGCGAGGTCTCGGCGAGGGCGAGGCCGGTAGTAATAGCGAGCTATAGAGATAGTAAGTCGCGGCGACGGTAAGGTCGCTAGGTCTCGGCGACGGTAAGGTCGGTAATAATAGCGAGCCGTAAAAATAATAGGTCTCGGCGAGGGCGAGGTCTCGGCGAAGGCGAAGCCGGTAGTAATAGCGAGGCCGGTAGTAATAGCAAGCTATAGAGATAGTAAGTCTCGGCGAGGGTAAGGTCTCAGCGAAAGCGAGGCCGGCGAGGATAGCGAGCCGTAGAGATAGTAGGCCTCGGCGACGGTAAGGTCGGCGATAATAGGGTGCCGTAGAGATAGTAAGTCTCGGCGACGGTAAGGTCGCCAGGTCTCGGCGACGGTAAGGTCGCTAGGTCTCGGCGACGGCAAAGTCGGTAATAATAGCGAGCCGTAGAGATAGTAGGTCGCGGCGAGGGCGAGGCTAGTAATAATAGCGAGCCGTAGAGATAGTAGGTTTCGGCGACGGTAAGGTCGCTAGGTCTCGGCGACGGTAAGGTCGGCGAGGATAGCGAGCCGTAAAGATAGTAGGTCTCGGCGAGGGCGAGGTCTCGGCGAGGGCGAGGCCGGTAGTAATAACGAGCCGTAGAGATAGTAGGTCTTAGCGAGGGCGAAGTCTCGGCGAGGGCGAGGCCGGTAGTAATAGCGAGCCGTAGAGATAGTAAGTCGCGGCGATAGTAAGGTCGCTAAGTCTTAGCGACGGTAAGGTCGGTAATAATAGCAAGCCGTAGAGATAGTAGGTCTCGGCGAGGGTAAGGTCTCGGCGAGGGCGAGGCCGGTAGTAATAACGAGCCGTAGAGATAGTAGGTTATAGCGACGGCGAAGCCGGTAATAATAGCGAGCCGTAAAGATAGGGAGATAACAGGTTACGGTAAGGGCGAGGCCGGTAGTAATAGTAAATCGTAGAGATAGTAGGTCTCGGCGACGGTAAGGTCGGTAATAATCGCGAGTCGTAAAGATAGTAAGTCTCGGCGAGGGCGAGGTCTCGGTAACGGCAAGGTCGCTAGGTCTCGGCAAGGGCAAGGCCGGTAATAATAGCGAGCCGTAAAGATAGGGAGATAGTAGGTTACGGTAAGGGCGAGGCCGGTAGTAATAGCGAGCCGTAGAGATTATAAGTCGCGGCGACGGTAAGGTCGCTAAGTCTCGGTAACGGTAAGGTCGGCGATAATAAGGTGCCGTAGTAATAATAGGTCGCGGTAAGGGCGAGGCTAGTAATAATAGCGAGCCGTAGAGATAGGGAGATAGCAAGTTACGGCGAGGGCAAGGCCGGTAGTAATAGCAAGCCGTAGAGATTACAGGTCGCGGTAATAGTAAGGTCGTTAAGTCTCGGCGATAGTAAGGTCGGCGATAATAGGGTGCCGTAGTAATAATAGGTCGCGGCGACGGCGAGGCCGGTAATAATAGCGAGCCGTAGAGATAGTAAGTCTCGGCGATAGTAAAGTCGCTAGGTCTCGGCGATAGTAAGGTCGGTAATAATAGCGAGCTGTAAAGATAGTAAGTCTCGGCGAGGGTAAGGTCTCGGTAAGGGCGAGGCCGGTAGTAATAGCGAGCTATAGAGATAGTAGGTCGCGGCGACGGCGAGGCCGGTAATAATAGTAAGCCGTAGAAATAGTAGGTCTTAGCGATAGTAAGGTCGCTAGGTCTCGGCGACGGTAAGGTCGGTAATAATAGCGAGCCGTAGAGATAGTAAGTCTCGGCGAGGGCGAGGTCTCGGCGAAGGCGAGGCCGGTAGTAATAGCGAGCTATAGAGATAGTAGGTCGCGGCGACGGCGAGGCCGGTAATAATAGCGAGCCGTAAAGATAGTAGGTTTCGGCGATAGCAAGGTCGCTAAATCTTAGCGATAATAAGGTCGGTAATAATAGTAAGCTATAGAGATAGTAAGTCTCGGCGAGGGTAAGGTCTCGGCGAGGGCGAGGCCGGTAGTAATAGCGAGCCGTAGAGATAGTAGGTCGCGGCGATAGTAAGGTCGCTAAGTCTCGGCGACGGTAAGGTTAGTAATAATAGCGAGCCGTAGAGATAATAGGTCTCGGCGAGGGCGAGGTCTCGGCGAGAGCGAGGCCGGTAGTAATAGTAAGTTGTAGAGATAGTAGGTCGCGGCGACGGCGAGGCCGGTAATAATAGCGAGCCGTAGAGATAGGGAGATAGTAGGTTACGGCGAAGGCGAGGCCAGTAGTAATAGTAAATCGTAGAGATAGTAGGTCTCGGCGACGGTAAGGTCGGTAATAATCGCGAGTCGTAGAGATAGTAGGTTTTAGCGAGGGCGAGGTCTCGGTAACGGTAAGGTCGCTAGGTCTCGGTAAAGGTAAGGCCGGTAATAATAGTAAGCCGTAGAGATAGGGAGATAGCAGGTTACGGCGAGGGCGAGGCTAGTAGTAATAGCGAGCCGTAGAGATTATAGGTTACGGCGACGGCAAGGTCGTTAGGTCTCGGCGACGGTAAGGTCGGCGATAATAGGGTGCTGTAGTAATAGTAGGTCGCGGCGACGGTAAGGCCGGTAATAATAGCGAGCCGTAGAGATAGTAGGTCTTAGCGATAGTAAGGTCGCCAGGTCTCGGCGACGGTAAGGTCGGTAATAATAGCGAGCCGTAGAGATAGTAGGTCTCGGCGAGGGCGAGGTCTCGGCGAGGGCGAGGCCGGTAGTAATAACGAGCCGTAGAGATAACAGGTCGCGGCGACGGCGAGGCCGGTAATAATAACGAGCCGTAAAGATAGGGAGATAGTAGGTTACGGCGAGGGCGAGGCCGGTAGTAATAGCGAGTCGTAGAGATAGTAGGTCGTAGCGACGGTAAGGTCGCTAGGTCGCGGCGACAGTAAGGTTAGCAAGGATAGTAAGCCGTAGAGATAGAGAGATAGTAGGTTACGGCGAGGGCGAGGCCGGTAATAATAGCGAGCCGTAGAGATAATAGGTTACGGCGAGGGCAAGGTCGCTAGGTCTTAACGACGGTAAGGTCGGTAATAATAGCGAGCCGTAGAGATAGTAGGTCTTAGCGACGGCGAGGTCTTAGCGAAGGCGAGGCCGGTAGTAATAGTAAGCCGTAGAGATAGTAAGTCTCGGTAAGGGCGAGGTCTCGGCGAGGGCGAGGCCGGCGAGGATAGTAAGCCGTAGAAATAATAGGACTCGGTAACGGTAAGGCCGGTAGTAAGGGCGAGGCCGGCGATAATAGGGTACCGTAGTAATAGTAAGTCGTAGCGACGGCGAGGCCGGTAGTAATAGTAAGCGGTCGAGATAGTAAGTCGCGGCGACGGTAAGGTCGCTAGGTCTCGGCGACGGTAAGGTCGGCGATAATAGAGTACTATAGAGATAGTAGGTCTCGGCGATAGCGAGGTCGGCGATAATAGCGTATAACGGAGTTAGCAGCCCTCGGTAAGTATAAGGCCCGGGCGTACCTAACTACTATCGACCCCTTACTTAGTATTCGGCCTTTACAGGTACTTTAAGCCGTTAAGGGCCCTAGAGTCCCCTGTAGCGCGAGGTAAGGTATACCCTAATTACTATTAACCCCTTACTTAATATTCGGCCTTTACAGGTACTTTAAGCCGCTAAGGGCCCTGGAGTCCCCTATAGCGCGAGGCACGGTATAGGCCCGAGGCGGTAATAATAACGAGGCCCGAGGTTATAATAATAGCGAGCCGTAGAGATAGTAGGTCTCGGCGAGGGTAAGGCCGGTAGTAATAACGAGCCGTAGAGATAGCGGGTCTCGGTAACGGTAAGGTCGGCGAGGATAGCGAGCCGTAGAGATAGTAGGACTCGGTAACGGTAAGGCCGGTAGTAAGGGCGAGGCCGGCGATAATAGGGTACCGTAGTAATAATAGGTCGCGGCGACGGCGAGGCCGGTAATAATAGCGAGCCGTAGTAATAGTAAGTCTCGGCGACGGTAAGGTCGGTAATAATAGCGAGTTGTAAAGATAGCAGGGCTCGGCGAGGGCCAGGCCTAGGGCGGCGATAAGGGCGGCTCTAGGCGCGTATAGGGTTATATAACGCTAGGTTACGTAGTCGGGAGTTAGCCTACGCTATAAGAGCTTACCTCTCGCGGCCTCGCGCCTTAGACTTCCGACCCCTCGTCGAATAATAGTTATCCAACCTAACCCCTATAGTACGCCCCCCTTACGCCGTATTAACCTATTCCTATAGCCTTACTATCTACGAATAGCCTCTTATCTTCGCCTCGATTAATTTAACGAACTCCGCGCTAATCGTACGACCCCCCGCCCTAACCCTCGATCCCCGACCTCGATCCTCGACCGCGAAAATCCTTACATTTACGCCCCCCTACCCCGACTAACCCTACGCTAATTAACTAATCTCCGATATTAATAGCGAACCCTCCCCTCGTTCTATACGATTTATTACAGCCCCCCCGACGATAATTTACATCCTACTAAACAAGTAAGACTACAAGTAGAGACACCCTCTCTTTCCAACCTTACTACTTTCCGCCTTCTACTTTCCGCTGTTTAGCGTTTAACCCCGTTACTATAGCTAACTCCGGCCCTTCCTAGTAGAAGAGTAAGGATAGCTAGACCACCTTCCCCCCCGCGGCTTAACTTAAGTATAAGCTTACTAGCCCGTTACTACTAGAGTCGTAAGTAATCGCCTCGGAACCTATATTCTCGTCTATCTTAAACCTTTCGTCCTTAGTATATTACCGGTACTTTACATTACTATATCCTCCTATCTATCCGAGTTATCCGCCTACGAGTTATACTCGCCTTAGCTTATCTCCTCCTCTCCTAGCTTAATTCCCCTATCCTCTAACGCCTTAACTACCTAATCTAGTCTCTCCTTTATTATCTTCGCCGCTTCCTAAAGCGCCTTAATTATCTCGTCCTTCTCCTTAACTATCTTGTCCTTCTCTTTCTCCTTCTCCTTATTCGCCTTATAGTTATTCGACTCCCTTATCTCTAAGCCGTTAACGCGTAACTCTAAGAACTTTATCCTCTCCTCCGCTAGCTCTATATCCTCCTATATCTTATAATACTTAGTCTTAAGCTAGCCTAGTTACCTAATAGCTATATTAACGGTATCCTTCGCCTTATATATATTCTATTCGACTTTAGTCGCCTCCTTCTTAATACCTATTAGCTCCTTCTTAATACTAGCGATATCGGTTCTAGTCGCCTTAACTACCTAATCTAATCTCTCCCTTATTATCTTTGCCTCTTCCTAAAGCGCCTTAATTATCTCGTCCTTTTCCTTAACTATCTTATCCTTCTCCTTCTCCTTCTCCTTCTCCGCTAGGTATTAATTCGACTCCCTCGTCTCTAAGCCGACGATATCCGTATCTAAGAACTCTATCTTCTCCTCTACTAGCTTTAGGTCCTCCTACATCTTATTAAGTCTAGTCTTAAGCCTACCTAGCTATTTAATAGCTTCGTTAGTAGTATCCTTCGTTTTACGTATATCCTATTCGACCTTTATCGCCTCCTTCTTAATACTTGCCAGCTCCTTTATAATACTAGCGATATCGGTTCTGGTTTTCGATATAAACGACTCCGCCTTAGTATACTTTCTCTCCTTACCTATCTTTCCGGTATCCTCCTTACTTATATTATCGGCCGCTAGCGCGCCCGCGATCTAAGCCGTAGAGAAATCGTCCGGCGTCGGCGAGGGTATATTAACGGACGTTAAAGAGTTTCTAAGGAATAACGGTCCTTAAAAGGCCGTCGAAGCGCTTCCGAAAAATAAGGGTATCGGCTCGTATACGGGTATCTTATTACGTAAGCCGTATAAATTAAATGGAATAGAATAGATTAATTCTAATCTATATAATCTAAAAGAGAGATAAATCTACTAGGATTCCCCTACGGGGAAATCCCTTATTTAAGGTCTACAGCCTAGCCTATACGATAGTAACGTGGAAGGAGGCGCTACCTTAAGGGTAGGCGAATCCTTCCGTAGTAATACCGGGCCCCCCGCGAGCCTTCGTCCCGGCCTAAGATGTTTTCGGAAGAGCCGGAAGTTAAAAACATACCCCGGATATACTATATTCTCCCCCGTTAATAGTTAGTCGGGGGAGGAGGAAGATATATACCCCGGACATACTATATTCTCCCCCGTCGATAGTTAGTCGGGAGAGGAGGAAGATATATACCCCGGATATACTATATTCTCCCCCGTCGATAGTTAGTCGGGGGAGGAGGAAGACTATCCTCGAGATATATTATACTTACTTAAGAGTAACCTTATCGAAGCCTACCCGATAACCTATATCTCTAGAAACCTACTTTACATTAAGGTTAACGGTATTAGCTTCCTTAACTTATATAGGTAGCCTACTACTACGTTAGTACTAGACTACCTTACGGGCCTTATCCCCTTAACCCGTTATATCGTTAACGGCGATATAAATACTACTAACCTAATCTAGGAGCCTTAGGACCGAGGTATAATAAGGGGTAGCGGTCGCCTTACTAACTAGGTTAAGGACACCGGTATAGACTTTACCGGTAAGCCCGGTAAGGCTACTTATAAGGCCGAATATATCCTCGACTTAGTATTCTCCAATATCCCTTTTATAACTACGCGTACGGAGCCCTCCCTACGTACTATATCCAACTATACTACCCTCCTCTCGGTTGTTAGAAATAAGGGCTACCTTTATACTCCTAAGCTAAAGTAGCGGGTCCCGGAGGTTAATTACCTAATATTTCGTCGGGTAATCGCGTACAACCTTAGCGAGATTACGGACCCGTAATCTATCCCTAACGTAGACCTCGGCGTTATCGACTTATACCTCGTTAATTTTAATAAGGCCTAGGCGGCTATAACCCTAGCCGTAGGTATTAAAGTAACCGGTAACGGCCGTAGTAACCCCTAATAGACTAACTAATACGACGTCGCCTTAGCGGCCTACCGCGCCGCTACTAAGGAATTCTCCGAGCTATAGCCTACGCTAAGGGGGCGCGGGGGTAACTTCGAGGACGACTCGGACGACGGGGTACGCCGCCGGTAACGCCGATACGCCCCGGCTTCGCGGAGAAGAAGATTTTCGACTCGACCCTAGTAAAGGCTAAGTAGTAGTACTAGGCCGACGTTATCGTAGATACCTACGACTACGTTAGTCTCTTTAGGGTAGTAGCCTAGTACAAGCTTATCCCTTAAAGGCGTATACCCCCTATTAGGGAGGCCGGAGAGGATAACGCCCTCGTATACGAGCCTATAGTAAAGGCCCTAGCTATTACTAACGGCCTCCTGTCGAGATTCTTACCGGAGGACGACCTTAACTACGACCCGTTAAAGGGCTACGACGAGAGTAAGACTAATCTAGCCCTTATTACACCGCTCGTCGAGCTTTTAAGGGCCCTAGAGACCCCTGTAACACGAGGTACGGCATACCCTAATTACTATCGACCCCTTACTTAGTATCTACCTTTATAGGTACCTTAAGCCTCTAAGGGCCCTGGAAACCCCTATAGCACGAGGTACGGCATACCCTAATTACTATTAACCCCTTACTTAGTATCTACCTTTATAAGTACCTTAAGCTTCTAAAGGCCCTAGAAACTCCTATAGTACGAGGTACGGTATGCCCTAATTACTATCGACTACTTACTTAGCATCTAGCCTTTCCAGGTACTTTAAGCCTTTAAAAGCCCTAGAGACTCCTATAGTATGAGGTACGGCATACCTTAATTACTATCGACTACTTACTTGGCATCTGGCCTTTCCAGGTACTTTAAGCCTCTAAGGGCCTTAGAGACCCCTTTAGCATAAGATACGGTATACCTAATTACTATCGACCGTAAGCGGTAATTTAGAAATTAATACATTACTAAACTTAACGAAAACTAGAATTAGCTAGTCCCTCCTTTACTAGACAACCCTCCCTTTAGGCGAAATATACCGCTAACCTTAAAATATTACTATTTCCTCTCCCTTTACTATATTCCCAGCTTCCCTAACCTTCCTAACTCCGCCTTATCTAAGCTATTTATCCCTCCTCGAAAACTACTTCCTTCCCTAGAACGAGTTATTATTCCCTCTTTACCCGTTTACCCTTTTCTGCTTACTAGCTACTACCGTAATTACTAACGTAATCGCTTCCTTACGCTCTTCTAAGGTTAGGTTAAGTAGGTAGTTCCGGAAAGTAATCTCCGTATTATTAACAGAGGAGCTAGAACTAGGGCGGCGGTTAGTAGAGTAAATTAATAAGCCCTCGAGATTATTCTTTATTAGGCGGAAGTTTAAATAGCCCCGTCTATTAAAACTAGCCTAGACGACCTAGCAGAGGTATAAAGGGCGATCCCTTTACTCGGCCAGGGTACCGATAATATAAAAGATACCGGTTAACGTAGAGCCTTAGGGTTGGACTTATATAGGACGATATGCTAAGCGGGGCTACTACCGGGTATTACGTCTCGTAGAAGAGCCTCCCCGTTAGGTAGTAGGGGACTCGCTAAACTTACTAGTACTCGAGCTATCGGTAGTTAAGTCTACCTCCTCGCGCTTATTAGTATTAGAGACGGTAAGCGGATTATCTTCGCTCTAACCCGCCGGGGTAGATAAGGGAATACCGCTACCAGTGCTACGGCTAGCTCTAGTATTAGGGTAAGGGTAATACCGGCGTAGGGTAGCTCTAGCCGAGGAGGGACCGCCGAAGGTAGGAGTATATCGGGAGCCTCCGGCTAAGAAGGGACCTTTAGCGTAGGAAGGGCGCTAAGAACTAGGCGTCCAGAAACCTTCTAGGTTAGCTAGACCGGAACGGGAGGGGGTATTACCTAGACCGGAACGGGGGGGGGCGTTACCTAGACCGGAATAGGGGAGGGCGTTACTTAGACCGGATATAGGGGGGGCGTTACCTAGACCGGAACGGGGGGGGGCGTTACCTAGACCGGATGTAAGGGGGGCGTTACTAGGACCGGAACGGGGGGGGGCGTTACTAGGACCGGAACGGGGGGGGGCGTTACCTAGACCGCGGTAAGGGATACTACCGGGACTACCGCCGGGGGTATTACGAAGGGGGCTGCTAGGGCTAGACGATAACGAACCCGCCCTAAAGTTAAATAGGCTATAGTAGGTAGTATCGCTAGGGATCGCGCCGTATATGGTAGATCGCGAGCCGCTAGGGGTAGAGGTTTTACCGACTTAGGGAGTAAATAGTCCGTAGGCTTAAGGGGTTAAGGGGATAGGGCTTAGTAAGAAGACCCTAGGGTCTTTAACGTAATACTCCGGGAAGAAGGTCCTTATATACTAATCCTAGGTACTACCTAGAACCCCGTAGAGTTATCGGGTATAACGAACGACTCGGTATAAGTTATATTCGCTAACGTTTAAGTCCTCTATTATTAACTTCCTACAGGCAATCTAGATTTTAACCGGGGTTAGGAAACAGGTAGTTAGGACTAGCATCCTAGGGATGTTTTAGGCCCGGGTATTAGGATATATATACAGAAGGGTATATCTCCGGTATCTCTAGAGTTCCTCGGTAGTATAATCGTACCGGAGCTCCGGTAAGCCTAGGGCGTCGAAGATATTAAAGGGGATACCTCGATCCGATATTATAGCTAGTAGCTAGGGAGATAGTTAACGTATATAAGATTACTAAAAGGAGGGGGCGTATATATTATAAAAGCTGGGAGGAGACTAGTAATAGTAAAGCCGAGGAGGGAACGTTAGCTATCTTTCTATATCGGTTAGTTTCTAGGCATAATACTCGAGCAGTCCTAGGCGGAGGGTAGGCAGGGAAGAGAGCCGGTAAACCTTCTCTTTCTCTTCTTTAGGATAGTTTAGATAGTAAGAGAGAGAGAGAGATAGCGAGAGGGTAGTTTAGAGGGAGTACGAAAAAGGTATAGCGAGAGGGTAGTTTAAAAGGAGTACGAAAAAGAGAGATAGAGAGATACTAACTAACTTAGGGGAGCGCGAGAAAGAGAGATAGAGAGAGGCTAGTTAACTTAAAGGTAGTAAGAGAGAGATAGCGAGAGGGTAGTTAGCTTAAAGGCAGTAAGAGAGAGATGGTAAGAGGGTACCGGTTTAAAGGGAGTACGAAATAGAGAGATAGAGAGATGCTAACTTAGGGGAGCGCGAGAGAGAGAGATGGAGAGAGGCTAGTTAGCTTAGAGGTAGTAAGAGAGAGATAACGAGAAAGTAGTTAGCTTAGAGGTAGTAAGAGAGAGATAGCGAAAGGGTAGTTAGCTTAAAGGTAGTAAGGGAGAGATAGCGAGAGGGTGCCCGTTTAAAGGGAGTACGAAACAGAGAGATAGAAAGATACTAACTTAGGCAAGCGCGAGAGAGAGATAAAAAGAGGCTGGTTAGCTTAGAGGTAGTAAGAGAGAGATAGCGAGAGGGTACCCGTTTAAAGGGAGTACGAAACAGAGAGATAGAGAGATACTAACTTAGGGGAGCGCGAGAGAGAGAGATGGAGAGAGGCTGGTTAGCTTAAAGGCAGTAAGAGAGAGATAGCGAGAGGGTAGTTAGCTTAGAGGTAGCAAGAGAGAGATGGCGAGAGGGTGCCCGTTTAAAGGGAGTACGAAACAGAGAGATAAAGAGATACTAACTTAGGGGAGCGCGAGAGAGAGAGATAGAGAGAGGCTAGTTAGCTTAAAGGCAGTAAGAGAGAGATAGCGAGAAGGTACCGGTTTAAAGGGAGTACGAAACAGAGAGATAGAGAGAGGCTGGTTAGCTTAGAAGCAGTAAGAGAGAGATAGCGAGAGGGTACCCGTTTAAAGGGAGTACGAAACAAAGAGATAGAGAGATACTAACTTAAGGGAGTACGAAAGAGAGAGATAAAGAGAGGCTAGTTGGCTTAAAGGTAGTAAGAGAGAGATAGCGAGAGGGTACCGGTTTAGAGAGAGTACGAAATAGAGAGATAGAGAGATACTAACTTAGGGGAGCGCGAGAGAGAGAGATAGCGAAAGGGTACCCGTTTAAAGGGAGTACGAAACAGAGAGATAGAGAGATACTAACTTAGGCGAGCGTAAGAGAGAGATAGAAAGAGGCTAGTTAGCTTAAAGGCAGCAAGAGAGAGATAGCGAGAAAGTACCCGTTTAGAGGGAGTACGAAACAGAGAGATAGAGAGATACTAACTTAGGGGAGTACGAGAAAGAGAGATAGAGAGAGGCTAGTTGGCTTAGAGGCAGCAAGAGAGAGATAGCGAGAGGGTACCGGTTTGGAGGAAGTACGAAACAAAGAGATGGAGAGATACTAACTTAGGGGAGCGCGAGAGAGAGAGATACTAACTTAGGGGAGCGCGAGAGAAAGAGATAGAGAGAGGCTAGTTAGCTTAGAGGTAGTAAGAGAGAGATAGCGAGAGGGTACCCGTTTAAAAGGAGTATAAGAGAGGGAGATAGCAGCTTTGGAACAGGCCCGGGGCGGTAATAATAGCGGCTCTAGGCGAGGGCGAGGCCTAGTCCTTTCCTTAAAGCCGTTTACCTAGGAGATCCTACTGGTAAAATAGCAAAGATAAGGGAAAATACGAGGCAAATCAGCAGGAGAAGAATAGAAAGATATATTAGAAGTTTAAAGTAGAGAATCTAAAAGAAAGGAAAATCCGTCCCAAAGCAACAAGGAAAATCTACCCTAAAGCAACAAGGAAAATCTACCCTAAAGTAACCCTTACTACTCCCAATCTACTATATATAGTATAAGATTCTCAACTCTAAGTATAACTTTCTTCGTCTCCTTAATGGAATTAGCTAAAATTATATACCTCGGGATTAACCTAGGCATTTCGATAACAGGTTCCTTCTTAACGGCCACTCGATCTAGAAGTACCTTAACACTATTATTAGGGAACTTATCCAGATATTCGTTTAGTAGAATAGCGTTAGTCTTAGGGAAAGGGTAAAAACAAAAAAGTATCCGTAGTCCAAACCCTCTATCTACCTTCTTCCTAAAGGTAAAAGTCCTATTCGAATTAGGGTAGGGGAATATATTATATTATTCAAAGAACCGGTATGTAAGGATGTATTTAAACCTATCGATTATCGCCTAAGGGTTTATAAAGGTTATAATAAACTTAAACATATCCTTTACTAAAATTCGGAACTAGTACTCGTATATATACTTACGCTTATAGCGACTATCACCGTTAGTCTACGTCTAGACCTAGAATAAATATATATCCTTAAACGAGTTCCAGTTTAAGCCTACGGGTATAACGCTATCCTAGTATATTTATATAAGCTCCTCGAGGCTTTCGTAGTTAAGGCTATTACCTATAACTTAGTCTAGGTATATCGCCTTAGGGTTAAATAACTTAGAGAGAGCCTCGGAATAGTAAAACGAAAGCATTAGAAAAACGATCTTATCTATTAGGAACTCGGTTTCGGGGCCAGGGGTATCGTCCTTAATAAGGTTACTAAGTCCTTAAGCGAATATTTTAATCGAACTAGCTAAGGAGGCGGCTACGCTTCGCATAATATTAACTAATCCGGGAAGCTTTATATCGATATCCTAGAAACTAAGGATATAGGTATACTAGTTAATACTCGACTCGTAAAAGAATAAGAACCCTATTAACGTCTTAGTTAAAGCAAACCCAAACCTATAAAGTCCTTCTAACTTACTATTAACACGGCGCAGCTTATCCAAAACCTAAGCCACCTTAGCAGGCAAAGCCCCGAGGAAGTACCATATACCGAGAGAAAGGATAGTATAAAGCTTAGCCGACTTAAGACTAAGAGGATTAATCTTACAAATAATTCGGATTATATCCATAACGATAAGGTACTTATTAACGTTCCTATAGACGAATTCCCGGAAATCGCTACTCTCGAATACATAAAATACATCGGATAGTATTAGAAGATTATTAACAACGACTAGGGGTTTAGAAGGGGGTTAACGTTATATCCGTAGGCGGGATAGGCCGCGATTAGTAAGATTAATAAACTTTAGCCAGTCTACTTCCGTAACACTAATAGCTTCGGCCAACTAGGTAGAGACTCGAAACTTAATCCTTTAACCTTAAAACCGACGATTTTTATTAAAATAGCTAGGTATACTATTAGACCTCCCCCGAAGCCTATCCAGGACTTTGGTAACTCGTTCTCGGGATCGCTTATTTAACTTTTAGGCGGCCTCCCGGTTATTTAACTTAGAGTCTATCTTATTAAAAGATTTATAGTCTTTATTAAAGTACCTAAGATTAATAATACCGGGGTACTAAAAAGGGTACACCCCTTAGGCATTAAGGTACCGTTTAAACCCAGAGTAAGTTTAGATATAAGCGAGGCCAGCTTTCGTTACATTATAGGTAGGAGTTAGTTTAGCCGTTATCTTAATGGAGTTAGATAGGAGGAATATTAAGAATTCCTATATCTTAACCTTCGGTAGCTTAAACGCCCGGGCTAATAATTTATCGTTATCTTCGCTTAAGCTTTAAGAGTTTAAACTAATACTAGGACGACGCTAACGACGAGGTAGGGTAGGGCTAGTAGGAATAGATAACCCTTCGAAGATAAAATATATAGTATTACGAACATAGTATTCTTTCGCTAATAATATACTCCCGGTTATACAAGTCGTATCAGCCTAGTTAACAAGAACCTCTAACGTAACATCGATATAACGGATATCCTTTATCTACTCTATCTAATCGGGCCGGAAGTTATCGGGCGGGAAGTAATTATACTATACTCGGGGGGGTATAGAGATAATCTTCTCCTATTTATTAAGGAATTCGTCGAGAGTCTTTTAAAGATTTCGAGAACGTATCGTCTTAAACTTTAACCCCTTAACGTTATATAGAAAGAATATACTATAAAAAGGCGTAAGGTCCCCGCCCTTTTCGTTATAATCGTTAAGCCGCTCAACTATATCTTCCCAGACCTAAGGATCCTTATTAGGGATAAAGGATAAGTTTAACGCTCGACTATACGAACCCTTAGCAGTACCAGATTTCTCTATAGATGATTTAGCGATGGCGAGAGTATCCTAGAAGTCCTTAGGAATAGTTAAAAAGATAGGAGACTCGGTCGACATTGGATCCGAATAATAACGTATCGTATCTCCGCCTTTAGTAAGCGAGGTAAGTACTAGGCGGAAAAGCTCTTCGTAGAGGAGCTTATAGTCTTTGTTTACGAACAAGAATAGCTTTAAGTTCTTATTACCCTTTCGAGGCATATACTTACGCGGGAAAAAGGCGAAGATAGGGAAACTACGTATACCGATCTTACTAAAATAGATATATAGGATGTAGTAGATCGGGACCTAGAGTATCCTTCCCGTATTTAGGTAAGAGATAGGAACCTAAATATAAAGAGATACTAAAAGCAAGCTCTCTAGCTAGGTAACGATACTTAAAGTAATCGACTATTTATATTAGTTAAGATTCTTAAATAAAATAATCGAACTATTAATATCCTTAAACGAATACTTAAGTTAAGGCTTAAGGTTCGTTTTGTAGAGATATATACGCCCGCCCGGTGGAAGTAATATACTACTAAATAGCTGCTAAAGACGTTATAGGGTTGGAAACCCTAAGTTGGAAGAGGTAGATATATATACCTATTTCGGTCCGAATAGCGTATAACGGGAAAGTCTAAGACCGGAATATTATTCCGTATCGCTTTTGTAACTATTAGAGGGGCGATATATTTACTAGATCGAATAGTAGTAATATACCTCTTAGTTATACTTAGAAGTAGCTTTATTATAGATACCTAAAGCGTAAGGGATAAGGCCGACCGTAAGGATATAGACGAGACGTCGAGTAAGCTTATCTTAGAAGATATAGTCCTTATCCTCGACAAACTATCGTTTCTCGTTATACTAGGCTTATATCTATTTATAACTTAAAAGCCTATTAAGCCTATCGTAATCGTAGTCGTTATCTAAGCTAAGGATAGGACTAGATTCGGATAACCTAACATCGTTCTTATCATTAAGCTCCATCTCCGAGTCCTTAGCAGTCTCCAGCCTATACTCGTTATCTCCCGAGCTAGTAACAAACTTAGCTTCTAAATCGATCTTAGAAAACTAAGCCCCTAAGGTTTAGTTACGAT
>MU839602.1:0-22617 GCA_030685255.1 Podospora conica
TTACCCGCGCAAACCGCGGGGGTCGGTGCAAAGCCTTCTGCCAGGGTTTGAGCAGGGGTTTTGGGCGCTGGGGGGGTTTAACTTGACGAAATGGCCCCCGCCCCCCCCCCCCCCCCCCCCCGGAGCCCACAACATGCCCCCCTGAAAAGGGGAAGTTTTATTTTCCTCGACAACCAGACTCCAGTACACAAACATCAAATCATCGACCACGCTGTTTACAAACAGGTGCATAGGTTTTTGAGCAGGGGATTCCCGAGCTGGCGAGGAACTTGTCCCTGGCCCCCTCCCCCTGGTCCACAACATGTCTCTGGAAAGAAAAGTCTTTCTTCCCTCACAACCAGTACATATGGCAGGTATCAAATCACTGCCCAGAAACCAACCACATATTCCACAAACGTGTTTTTTGCAGCCTAGTACCTACAGTCCTCCCCTGGTCCAGCAGACCCCTTGACCCTCCAACATGCATAAGCCCATAAGTATAGCCCCAGGCATGTCGGCTGATGACGTCATTGTATCTTTCCCGAAGCTGTCGTCGCCGACACACTTGTTTCGTCCGTCCATCCCGCCAATGGATACATTCGCCCCGTGATTGTTATCGCAGCACATATGACCATGCCTGATTTTGTGTGTAGAGATTGTAGAACGGACTGTTTCAACTGCACTTCACGACGATTCCAGTCACCCGGGCCGTTGCCGTAGGGGAAAACACTATCGTCGGTCATCCCGTCACAATGTAGTCGCCTCTATGCGGCAAGAGCCTGAGTGACTTGCCGCGCGCACAACAGGCACTGCGGACTGCAATTGGGAGCCAAATACCTCCGACGAAGTGGCCCGAGGTAATGGAAGAGGCCGCCATTTTCCTTTGACGGTCCCAGCCACGGTCGTCGAGGGTGATGGGATGGGATTGATGCCGTCCTTGCTCATCCCGGCGCCATCTCCGCATCGAAGTAATGTGTTTATCGGCAATTGCTGTCCGCACTTGGAGTAAGATTTCGTCGAACATCATCATCAAAGGCAGGCATGGCAAGGGAAGTGTTCCTTTCTTCGACGTCACCGGCGACAGGAGTGTTCTAAAGACGCCGCTGCTCGCCCCGGTGCGAATTTTACAAGGGCACTTGGCAATTGCCGCTCACACTGCTAGCACGACAGCCGCCGGTCACTTCCAGCGAGGGCAACAGAGGGGGACCGCCCAGTCGGGACCGCTCCGGTGTCGGTCCTGCTGTTTGGCCGACGAACTTGGGCTCCTTGCTGGCCGAATCCCTTCCACGCTGAGATGATCTCGAACATCTAGAACTTAGATAGCCATTCGTTCTCGGCGGATGGATCTAGGCGATTGATGGACATTTCTGCAGCCGACGAAGCTGCCACCAGCCCGGTCGGGCATCTGGGTTCACGAGCATGGAGGTACACCATTGCCCTCGTCCACTGGCGTGGGGTGTACCAACGTCACTTGCCCCAGGGCTGGCCTGGAGGGGTCCCTGTAGAGGGGGCCCCTGGAGAGGGGCTCCCCAGTGTCAAGGCTCAATTGGGTAGGGCGGCCAGTAACTGGTAGCCGGGTACCTCTCCCAGCTTGGTAGGGACGTGGGTACGGAAGTTGATGCCGCCATGGGCGGTAATTGCCTCACCATTCGGGTTATACTGGTGGTATAATTACTATCTTTTGTTTTTGTGTTTTCCAAGTCCACGGCCCTTCAGGCCGGCTGGGCAAGGCAGGTTTACGGTTCAGCGAGGAGGCACTGCCCGGAGCCATCTCTCCACCTGCGTCACACGTGCACCCAGCCTGAGAAACTCACAACCAGCTGCCAACGGGTATTCTTTCGAGTTACAATTATACATCTGGACATGTTTCCTTTGTAGGTAGCTCCGAGTCCAAATGGTCGGCGCAGTTTTTGGTCTATTCCTTTCCGGTTGGGTTGCCCACTGCAGGTCTCTCTCCCGGGGGACCATTTGGAAGGCTCGCTCTGGACGGAAAACACGATCCCAGCCCGCCCCCCCTATCTTCCGTCCTGACCCCTAACAGACGACCCACAACTTGGCAACACAGTACGCCCCATGCATCCCACACGCCTGTACCAAGGTCAGCGCGTCAGGCAAGCATCGCGCACCCTAACCCCCAAGCTCCCCAAGTATACTTTTTCCCCGTGCCACCCAGCGCCTGGCCCGAGAGACACGAGAACCATGAGGCCCTCCCATCCCCTCGTCGCCCCACAACACAGCTCGGAGGTGGCCTCACCGGCCGGTGAAGGGTAATGTCTACATGTACCCTGCAACACGCGTGGGGAGAGGCATCTGTGGTCCTTCCGTTTCCCAACGATCTCCGTTTCCCACCGGCCGTTCATCAATCCACAGCCATTCCGCCTCGATGCCGACGACTATAGCTCTTGACCACCATGAGCCAACCTGTCGTCATGGCCTCGTCCAAACATGCCACTCGACCCGGACACAGACATAGACTCCAATCCACGAACAGTCCGTTGGCCAATGATGCCGTCCAATGCCGACCCGCAGCCTTGCTTTCGACCTCTTCGGCGATATTGCATAGCTAAAAGATACCACCACCGCGGCTTGACGGTAATCCGGATGCCTCAGAGTGGGTTCCATCATGCATCACCGCCTGCTCCTCCGAGTACAAAATGTAGCTCGTCTGCCCCCAATGCTTCCCTGTCCTTTCTCATCTCACACTCTCACACACAGTCTCTTCACAGGTCAACCAGCATCGGCCTCTACTGTCGCGAGCTCCCGACACCTCCAATCAGTTTACATTCCTATTCGTCTCTACTAGTACCTCCCCGACACCTCTGCAGTCTCGTCTGGGACACCGACTCTCCGCCTTCCCCAAACAACACTGCAGTCTCGCCCGCAATATCCGAAATACTTGTTGTATGTAATGCCCCCGCCGCATTCGCACAATTTGTACTCACCAGTTGAACCAGCATGGGCCTAAGGCTTTGGGGGGCCGCCGGTCGGCCTCCCCCACCGCCACCGGGACGGTATCATCCCGTGGACAGGCCAATCCCCGCGGACCGACCACCGCGGGATGTCACGGCCGTTGCGGCTCTGGCAGGGCCAGGGGAGATCGTCCTCCCCTCGATAGAACGCGCCGAGGAGGAGGAGGTGATCGTGGATCGGCCAATCCCCGCGGACCGACCACCGCGGGATGTCACGGCCGTTGCGGCTCAGGCAGGGCCAGGGGAGATCGTCCTCCCCTCGATAGAATGAGACGAGATAGGAAAGGAGGCGCCCATCCCCGAGAACAGGACTGGGAGGATATGGGCCCCTCCATAGAGTGCGGCGAAGGGAGTTGGTCATCCCCTCGACTGAACGGAACCAGGCCGTGGGAAGGCATTGGCGTCAGGGTTGAGATTTTCTTTTGTTCTCTTGGATACCCCCGGGCCGCTGGCAACAAGCCGCGCAGCGAACTTTTTTTAATACAAGTCTCTACTGTTCAATGTATCTTCTCTCCAGAGACTGAAATGTGCTCCCTCCGCTCGGTGACCATGTGACGGGCACATATGTGATGTATGCAAGTATTGCGAATCACCTCTCTCCATTCCCCATGGCAAAAGATGTTCGCCCATGAATGGGACCATCGAGCACAATACGTCCAAGCTGCTCGAGATTGGGTCGGAATCCTTGGAGAGGCTCCAGTCCCCAAACAGGTGGCTCGATGGTACTACTGTCGTCGACCATTGCATCCGAGCCCCCCTCGCGGCCTGCCGCTCCACCACCATGATTACCATCTCGTGTCTGCTCTTCCCCCTTGAAAAGTCCCCCTACCCCCTCGAGCCGTTGCTTGTCCCCCTCGAGTCTCCCTCTTTCCAGCTTCTTTTCCGCTCCGCACATGTCCAGCACGGAACTCCGAGAGACACTTTCAACTTTACAGCCGATGACTGCAGCAGCAATGCAAGACGGCGCATGCAAATGACCTCAACACTTCCCCGCATGATGCAGCCCAATGAATATATAAATGCTTCTCTCCCCTCCCTGAAATCATCATCCTTCCTACTCTTCCCCTTTCACTCCCAAAATGAATGCACATTCTTCATCCCTCCATTCTTCGTAGATATGCCCTCGTCGTCCCGGGACCTGTCGTCCTTTTCGACCCCTGAATCCACCCCCTTTTTTTTCGGGGAGTGCGGGGTAAGCCATGTCAACAAACGACTTTAAAGTTACCCCACTTCTCGTCGCTTGGGACCGGGGTCTATCCCCACCCCCTGGGTATTCTTGGCACACACCCCTCCGTTTTCTTCACCATCCATCTTCTCATCTCCAAACTGACATCAAAAAGGGGCGCGGGACGGTGGCACTTGGACTCGAACGATTTCCGCATCCCGCATGGATGCAGGCTTTCAAATTCGCCGAAACGGACATCAAGCGGCAGCATGCAGTGGCTGCCCGCCCGCCCGCTTCCTCGCCCCCCCCCCCCTCGGTGTAGGTCAAAACCGGACCATCATATGCATATCCCCCACCCTGGCCTTCTCTGAATCAGGCTGCCCTCGGATGTGGCAGCACCTACATACATGAGAGCGGGGGCGCCAATGACTTGAACTTCCGCCACTGACCATCAGACCAGCCTCACTGACCGACCGACATGCGCAGCCAGCCATGTGCCGTTTCATCAGACTATTCAACCATGCCGCTGGAATGATATGGCCGAGGAAGCATCACTGGCAAGCACGCTGCTGTGCAGAAGAGAGAAGAGAGACAGGTATTGCACGGTATTTGGGGAGTTACGACGTCACTCTGCGTCCACGGGGGGGGGGGGGGGGTCGAGAGGGCTCTCGCTTAAAAAAGCACTTTCCCAAAGCCTCGGAACTGGCAATGCTCCAATTCCATCCGTCGCCCCTCCGGGTGCGCCTGCGAGGGTGCCCGAGAGCTCCTGCCTTGACTCTGGAGCTCCTTCCCATGAAGCTCAACGCCGAGGCCCTCGACCGGTTGACGCACGACTTGACCATGCAGAAAACGCATGCGGGCACTGGACCAGTCAACGCCCAGAGAACTCTTTCCATGTTCCAGTATGAGAAGTTGGATCTCGTGCCAGTCCCAGTCCCAAGGGACTGGCGCTTCGCTTGACAAGCCCGGGGGGGGCAGATACCGTCCGACCGGCCTACCCCATCAAGCATATACCATCCAGATCTACAGTACAGAATCCCCTTCAACCCCGCCAATCCCCTCCTCATCCCCCTCTCCACCATCCCCATCCGCCGAAATCTCCAAAATCTTCCTCTTCCTCGCCTTCACCAGCGCCCTCGGATCCTTCTTGACCACCACCGGCGCCGCAGCGTCTTCAGAAAAGCTATACAACGACAACGGGTTAGCCGCGCGGTTCAAAATAATGGTAAACGCCTCTTCCTGCGGCCCAGGCGCGTGCACGCTGGCCCGGACGTACGAAGACAACGAGTTGGGTAGCGACACCAGGGACTGGACTACTTCCATGCCGTCGCTGGAGTGCTCCACCAGCTGGACTTCGGTGAGCCCGCTCCGGTGCATTTGGATCTGCTGGAACGCCGTCTCGCCGTTTTCCTTTTGCACCGGGATGATGTGCCCGGCATTTCGGGCTGCCGACGTATTCAGGGTGACGGCCCCCAGTTGTGGTGCAGAGGATTGGAGAATTTGGCGCGATGTCTCGCCGCCGAGGTCTCCTTGCTCCCTCCGACTTGCCGCCTTGAGCAGCTTGGACTCGGAGAGGGAGTAAGTCTTGGGGCGGTCGTCCCCTTGTTTGAGGACGAGATGGCCGCCGCAGTCGGAAAAGTTGAACTTCTTGGCGATCGTGGGAAGAGGTATGTCAAGATTTTCCATGGAGGGCTGACGGGGGTTGTTTTCGGCTGAGGGAAAAGGCTGTTAGCAAGTAACTCGGGCTCTCAGGACATAGACATACCATCAGAGAAATCCCAGAGCGTCAGACAGTATCGGATATTGAGCGTACTCCCGACCCACTGGTCTTCAAAAGTCTGCACCACCAGAACTGGCAGGGTTGGGTGGAAACTCCATCCGGCAAAGGATGGCTTGTCCCTTGTGAGGTCCCCAAGGAGGCGAGGTCTTTGGGGTATCGTTGCTCCATTTTGTCTGGTACTTGAAGCGGGGATGGAGAAAACGGCAAGTTTCGGGGCAATACGAGGAAGGTGCACCTCCGCCCCCTTCAGGATAACCATCGAGCACAAGGTCTCGTAGTAGAGAGCATACTTGCCGCTACTGTTGAGGTCAATCCCGTAGGTGTACTCGATTGTTGTTGACTGTCTGCCTCCCGCGAGATTCAATGTCCAGATTGATTTGAGAGTCTCATTGAAGTCAAGAGGCAGGACGTGTGATTTGTAGCTTGACGAGCCTGGCGTCCCTGGCTCCTTTCTGGAGAAGACGTATACGGTGCGCAGGATGGAAATGGTGGCGAGGTCATTCCTGTTGATAGCGATCGGGAAATGGAGCTTGTGACCACCGCCGCCTGAACCGCGGCCATGCATGTAGGAGCGCATCAGAAAATGCTGGACTTGTAGCCATACTTCGTCTCTGTCCAAGCCAAACTGATGCTCCTCGACGAGTTGTGGCTCTGTCGCTCGAGGGTTCCATAGCTGGTACCGCGCCTCCCAGCCGTAGCATTCACGGTAAAGGGCGGTGATGTCATCGCAATCGGACACCAGATTCCACGTCTCGTGGAACGACCTGGATGTAGTAGTCAGCATTGTGGCATATCATTAGGAAGATATTGTCTGGAAGGGGGCACAGTGATGAGATGAGATATGAGATCATGTTACTACATACCTTGAGGGCCAGATGCTCAGAACCGCCATCAAGCTTCCATCTGGGAGGTCTTCGGATATCTCACACAAGCAGGACCCCGACAGAAAATCCGAGTCAAACCCCGTGGAGCCCACAGGTCGAGCTGTCGTGGCAGTTGTTTGCAAGAAGAATCGGCTTGGGTTGAAGGTAGTGAGGTCTTGCCAGATCGTCTCTGGGGCGGTTTGGAGAGAAGCTCCCCACTCGTGCTCAAGGGTATAGAGATAGTCGAAGAAAGACCATAGCTCTGTCCCCAGAGTGCTCTGGTGGGTTTGCCCTCTAGATCCTCGTCCGACATCAGCAGCGACCCAAGCCTTAAAGTCGTCGAAATGGCATATCCTAGTTCCGAAGAGATAGACGGACTCGAGCCACATCATCAAGGTTCCCTTTCGCGAGAGGAAGTCGAATACTGATACCTTGAGGGTTTCCTCGCTGCCAAGACGCGCATCATGTCTGCAGCCGAAAGAGTGCTGAAGGTGGGATGTCCAGTGAAGATTGGCGTACTCTAAGAATGGGTAGGTTCGCCGCAAAAGATTCCTCTCAGCACCTTCCAGTATGCTCCCGGACAGCGGCCGAGGGGGCAAGCGAAGGGTTAGGTAGTCAAGGCAGTCTTTGGTGAGTCTTGCCTCGGACTCTGGCGCGCATATAGAAAAGAAGCTGATAGGCTCCTTTCCGCACTCCGATGTTGGGCGCATTTCTCTCAGACGCTGAGAGAAAAACTCGAGGGCCGTTAAATGGATGAAGCTGTAGCGCTTGACGCCTGTGGACCACCGAGCGGACTGATCTTCCAAGACCACGAGGCTTGAGCACGCCATTATTATCACGCTTCTCATCGCATCGGAGTTCTCGGGGTTGTAGGTTCCATGCTGCGAGGTGCCCGGTGCAACCAACTGTCCTTCCTGGTCGCGATCATAGGAAAACTCGAGGATATCGTGGAGCTGATGGGCGGCAATTGGCGACTTTTGAAGGATGATCCACTGGAACACTTGCCGCGCCAGGTCTCGCTCATACGCATTCGCAGACCAGATTAACCCGAGAATTCGAGCATACATGTTGTCGAGGCGATCCGGGTAGCGAAAATCCTTGATGGCCTTCAGCCTGGCAGCAGCTGCTCTTCCCGGGGTAGGGGCCAGTCGTGGAGACTTTAGGAAGATAAACATCAGGACCGGCCATAGAAACATGCCGTCTGCGCCTGCCGTCATCCAGTCTGCCATGTCCTCGAGAGAGTATTTGTCCTGGGGCAGCATATGACTCTCAATCAAGGTAGAGAGTCCGGCTTCGCAGTAGAGACGAATGTCAGATCTGTTGAGCGAGTCGATTGCTATGCGGCAGCTTTCCGGGACTGTTTGTTGGAGCCTATCAATGCTCGGGCGACTGAATAACATGACCTTGGTTCGCGTTTCTGGCAGTAGGGGAAGAAATTCCAGCAAGAATGCTTCGGGATCTTCGCATTCGTCGACCCCATCCACGACGATGTAGAGGTCGGGGAGCAGGCGAATTCCTATATGGAGGAGATTGATAATATCTGCCTTGGAAGCAGTGCCCTGCGGTGATCTGTGCTTTGCGTACGTGAAGGCGTTCATCAATGGTTCGCTTGCCAAGGTGGATTTCCTCCGAGAGAAATGGAGGATCTGCGCTAGCATTGCGCGGTAGGCGCTTGAGGCTCTGCTTCTCGAGCCAGGGATGACTTCGCTGTGGGTGGAGGCGAAGAAAAAGTATACGATTTGGGCATCTTGCGATGGAATCACCGTGTGAAGTTCGGACACAGCGGTGCCGGCAAGGTTGGTTTTGCCGGAGCCGGGATTTCCTAATTTGACAATGGTTGAAGGTTAGACAGATTGGGTCACTAGACGCTGGAATTTGGCCCACATACCGGTTACCCAGAGCACGTTGTCTGTAGACTTAACCCATTGGGTTACAGACTTGTGCTTCACCAGCCACATGCCAGTCCCCTCCTCCCGACTCTCTTGCGCTTGGTTGTATGGGTCCTGGAACTCCGGGGCTGCTAAAAACAGCCGCAACCGATCACATGTGGCTTCTAAATAACAAATGTGGTGTTAGCTCAGCGTGATACATGTCAAAAGGGTTTACGGTCTTACCAAAGCCTTGAATCGACAATAGTTCCTTCATCGCCCTCACCTCGTCCAAGTGCCTATTCATGGTTTGGCCCAGCTTCTCTTCCACCGCGGCTCGGGCGTATTTTTGCTTCTCTATTGCATCGCTGAGTTTGTGCTGAAGCTCTTGTTGTCGCTTGTTGATTTCATCAAGCGTGGAAGTATTTTGCTTCGATATGCTTAGCTGCTGCAGCTCCAGTTGACACGTTTGGACCAGCACGGCCGTTTCCAGGACTTGAATCTCATCGCGGACGGCCTCGGAGTGGATGTTGAGCCTGGCTATTATGTTTCCAAACTGGGCATCGAAGGGTTGCCAGCAGAGCTTCATAACCTGACGCACAGCGCTAATCTCTGAGAAGTCATTACGCCATTTAGCATAAGTTCCATGACCTCGCCGTCCCAGGAAACTGCCCACCTACTCTTGTTTCTTCTGGTAAAAACGCCGGCGATAGCCCTGAAGAGTTGAAACAGGTCGACATAAAAGGCCTTGAGGGAGACCTGGAGCCTCTGTGACGCCGGATGTGCTTTGTCGTTCTTCCACAGTTCGAAAAGATCGCTGAATCGAGGCAACTGGGCTTTGATGTCATCAAGGAGCTCGCCCAGCCTTTCGGTAAACGAGACGTAGTTGTTGGCGAGCTGTCGTCTGCTGTCAGCGACCCATTTTCTGCCGGCACAAGAGGGTCTTCCATACCTTAAGGATCAGGCGGATGGCGCCCCATGCGAGCGCGGCCCACTCTGGATGGGACTGGACAAAGATTCCCATAATCTCGAAATACGGTCGGAGCTTCTCCGAAAACGAGGAAATAGTCTCCGCCGTCTTGCTCATGCGGCCTGGCAAACTCTTGGGGTCAAGGTTGGGGTAGAGCGCCGCAATGTCTGCGACAAGCGCTTGGGGCGAGTGGCAGGAGAGGAACTGCAGCCTCTCCTCTTCTGAAAGAGATTCCAGGAACGTCGCGGTAGCTTCCTGGAAGAGAGGCTCGGCATCGGCCGCCGGGCGCGGAACTGGGGGGACAACGGAAGCCATCTCGCGGAACACGCTTCCAGGTTGCCCGATCGACAGCGCGGGTCGCAATTGGACTCTAGGTGTTCGACGTCCTCAAGACATCTGGAACACCTTGGATGTTGTGGTAGAAGTTGATCGAGAGAAGAGTGCGCTCAATCCGAACTTGCGAGCGTCCAGTTGCGCCGCTCATGGTCCAGTTTGCCTTGGGCCGCGGGCAGCCTTGGTTCGCTCGGGGGCCTGGGCAAGGCAGCCCACAAGGCGCAAACTCATCCATGTGCCGAAGGACGTGTCCAGAAATGGCGTGGCGGTACCTAATTCGTAGCCAACTGAGGCTGTGAGGGTTGCGGGCGCTGCTGGCCCAATGGTCGAAGCGGTCGACCGTCGAGGTGGTTGCAGACTTGCAGGACGGGGGAAGCACCGAGGTGGTCGGTGTATGCCCCACCACCCACTACATGCATATCTCCCGACCCCCGATACATAGGTAGGTACCTACGGATACCTTCCACTAGCTCTGCCTTGCGACATCCCACACGCTGCGGTAACGGCAGCAAACAGTTACTTTGAAGTGCAAACACATCCCTAGGTCGAGGTTATAAAGCAGCAGCACTGCAAGCCATGGGGCGGGTGAGATGGCGAGGGGCCAAACGCAACACTCTGTCACTCAGCATTGAGGCGTCTATGACGTCAGCTTAGGTCGAGGGATGCCCTAAAGACCTTCCCCCTGAAGCACCCTCGACGCTCGGGACAAAAACCCTGAGGAGCGGTTGACACTCCCTTTCTCACCACCAAACTTAACCCCCACGAAGGACGCACATCACAGGATATCACCAAACACGGCGAGTACAGCACAGAAACAGCAAGGTAATACAACAGCACCCGAGCACTCTTCCATTTCTCAGGGTCTATTCCCATACCGCGACACCACAGCAGGTCCGGTACCACCATGTACACCCCCTCTTCCCGAGGCCCTATTCCCCCTTTTTCTCACACACACGAACAAGAAATGGGTATTTTGATGAGGACGCAAGAAAAAAAAAGCGACAAAGCAAACTGACACAAAGTGTAAAAGAGAAAAAAAAAGGACCGGGCTAGGTTGTTGCCCTGCCAGGTCGAATGGGTTGAGAAGGTGGTCATGTTGTCCCCCCCTCTCGCCCTCGAAGCAAAGGAACAAAAAAAAGGAATGGATGCAAATGCCCGCCGTCCGTCCGTCCTCCTTGCCGGATTCCGCCGTTTCTGTAAACCGCCCGGTTTTCTCCTCCTCCAACACCAACAAAATACCAACAGCCTCTCCCAAATCCTGGTCCAACACCCCGATGATTCCACCCTTATCAAACCCACATAACGACGCCAACCAAGAGTACCGTCAAGCCCAGTGTTGTTTATCCCTGCCGCCTATAAAGCCTCTTGGTCGCGCCCACCTTGCCCATCTCGCCAAACTTGCCCTCCTTGACCGCCTGGCTGGCCATCGACGACGAGGAGACCTTGCGCTCGCCGCTAACGAGACGCACCTTCTCCTTGACGCTCTCCACCCAGAGCTTGCTCTCCTCGCTCAGCTCCGCGTGCTTGGCCTTGGGTCCCGCCATGCCGAGCGAGCTGTCCTCCTCGACCCAGCTGAGCCGGGAGCTCGACCTCGACGGCCCCCCCGAGTCGCCGCCCGAATCAGGCGTATCGGGCTTAGTCATCAGGGCCAGCGGCGTCTTGGGCAGCCCGTAGCCCCCGCTCCCCAGGGCCGCCGCCATCTCCTCTGCCGCCGCGCTTCTCCTAATCTTGCGGACGCGCAGGGGTGTGGTGGGCGAGTAGGCATCCTGGGCCGAGGCCGGGCGCACAGGCGGGGTGGACGCCGCGCGGGGGAGGATGGGGAGGTCCTTGATCTCGACCTTGCTGCGTGCGCTGCGACGGCCGTGATGGCTGGCGTATTCCTTCAGGTACTCGCCCAGATCGGCCCAGCCACCTCCGACACGGACCATGACGCGCTCCCCCTGCTCGCCAACACACCGGATAAACAGCTTGATAGGGGCTTCACCGTTGGATCGCGACAGGTGGTAGAGTTTGATCTCTTGGTTGCCTCGGTTGCGCATCCGGGAGTTGCGGTTGTAGGCCGGCGCAAGGGTGAATGAGGGTGTGCCGGCGCGCGAGGACATGTTGGACACGGTGGACAGACTGGATTGACTCCGGGGGTAGGGGTCCTGTT
Organism: Podospora conica; assembly: GCA_030685255.1. Classification (NCBI taxonomy): domain Eukaryota; kingdom Fungi; phylum Ascomycota; class Sordariomycetes; order Sordariales; family Podosporaceae; genus Podospora; species Podospora conica. The sequence goes on from MU839602.1 coordinate 12,080, forward strand.
GCTTGGGTGTTTTCCGCGTCGGCATGGTGAAGTCAGGGGGGTTGAGATTGATCGCGCTCGGCTCGGTCGTGAGCCGGATCTTAGCAGGCACAGACTCGAGAATCTCGCTGATTTGCTGCTGCAGATGGTCATCGGATTTGGCGGCTGTGATCTTGGCTGGGCTTCCCAGAAGGCTGGACCCCGCTTCTTCCAAGAATGACGACTGGCGTGGAGCCAAGAGGGACGATTCATCGTCGGGAATCTCGGCAACCGTGGGCATATCGTTGAAGCTGAACGAGACCGACCTTACGCTAGACCGGAACGGCTGGGGGGAGGCTTCGAGACTAAAGTCATCGCTCGGGATGGGATCCAAGTCGTCGTTTCGCAGGCGGGGAAGTTCGGGGGTGCCGTGCTCGAGCTGGTCGCTCGAAAAGTTCATGTCGCTCGGTAACTCGTGAACGACCGTGGACATGTTGGAAACTTCGCTGTTTCGTCTTGGGCGGGGAAGGGACGGGAGCTCTGGCTCGGGACCCTCCATTCCCGGCCGATAGTCGAAGTCGAAATCGCCATCGGGGGTTTGGGGTTCGTCCATGAAGGAGTGCCTTTCGACAGTTTCGTTAAAACTCGGCCAGTCTTCCAGATCGTCGTCGTCCAGATCGGCCAGTTTGCCGTTCGAGACACCCCCATCGAGCTGGGTGCCCTCAATGGACCCCGAGAGGCGGCCATAGTCGGCCCCGTTTCCTGTTCGGATGGCGGGACTGTCCCTTCCGCCATCGTCCTGGCCCTCTATGGACTCGTCTTCCGGGAGATGGACCTTGATGAGGGGGGGAGGGGATTCGTTTCGAAGTCTCAGCGAGGTTTCGAGTGACGTCACCGCCTCTGATGGCTCACTGGCATCCCGAGATGAGTCCCCTTCGGCTGAGGACAAGGCCGGCGAGAGTGATCCTTGCTCCGGAGTGGACGACGTCTCCGTCAGGGATTTGGTGCCGAATTGTGCCAGAGGCCTGGTGTCGGCCGGGTTCGTTTTTGGCGAGACCGATGAAGTGGTAGGCCCCTTCTCCTGCAGATACTTCGCCCAGTCTGCTTCTCTAATCTTCTGCTCGCAGGCGACCGTCCACTCGCTATATTTCTGTTCCAAGGCGTCGACGCGGTCCAACCAGTGCCCGGGGAGCGTGTCGTCCGAGCCCTCGAGCATATCAAGCATAGCGTCGAGGTCCCTGCCGGCCTTGGCGACCTTTCGCCCCAGGATTGACTTCATCACATCAAACTCCTGGCGAGACAGCGTAGAGAGGCCCATGCTGGGTGGCCGATTGGAGGTCTCGTCCCGTTCTGGCCTAGAGCTCGCGTTGATGGCATTCCATCCCGACTCGATCGCGACTTCCCCGTCCTCAAGTGACGCCAGGAATACCGGAGTCCTTCGCAGCGCGAGCAGGCGGATATTCCAGGTGCTGATCAGTCTGGTCAGTCGTGACAGGTTCGGCAAGGCTTGCAACAGCGTCGCCGTCAGAAGCGCCGTCAAGTCGTCCATTCTCGCGATCCCGGCGAGAGACGACGTCACGGACATGCTTGAGTCCATCATGGGCGAGCTAGGTCGCGAGAGAGGCATGATGTGGTTGTGTAGGATCTGGCTCTTGATTTCTTCGAGGTTCAGGCCTTCCATGTCGCGCGAAATCGCATCCAGCCGCCTCTCGTATCTCGCAACATCGGCGGCTGACAGGCTTCCATATTGGGTTCCACCAGGGTCGGGGGATCCTTCGTCGGGGAGAAGATCGGGGGGTGATGGCTCATGGCCAGTGTGGGAAAAGCGGTTGCTCTTGTTCGCGGGTAGCTCGAAACCGGTGGAGCGGTCGGTCGAAGGCCATGGCCAAGCCTTGAGCTCGTCGAGCCATTCCTGAATGCTTTGGGATGCGATGGCGGCGCGGATGGCAAACGACTGCTCGTAGGGGGTGGCTGTGGCCATGCATTCCTTGAGCGAGCCCGTCGGGTTGCGGAAAGCCTCGACGGCTGACCTGGGCGTGAGGTTCGAGAGGAGGTCGTCGGTGTCGCGCGGGCGCGCGGGTATGTCGGGGGTCGGGCGCGGCGGTCGGCCTCGTGGTGGTGGCGGGGCCAGGTGGGCGTGGCCGAATGGTAAGTCGGCCATGTTGACGAGCGGTGTGGTGTCGTGTCGGTGGTGGCGGGTGTCGGTTTGGTGTCGTAGCTGGCGTTGTCGTCAGAGCCACTGTCGGATGTTGGCGGGTCAGCGATTGATGCGATCATCGGTGGTCGACATAATGTCCGGTTTCCTATGAGCCCAACACAAAGGCAGAAAAGGACGTCGTCAGGGCCATGGCAGAGATGACGGTGTTTGGTGGTGGCCAGGAAAGCCCTGATTCGCCCAGGCTCCTGCGTGCTGCGAGCTGCTCGGCGTTTGTTTCTGCCTCCCCGCTTCTTTCTGCCCGGCGTGATGCGATCGGCCTGTCTGGCTGCGCGGGCAGAGAGGGTCCAGGGGTCGCCCCGATTGATGGCGGGACAAAGCAATAGGGGCGCGTCTTTCGGGTGCGGCGCGGGCAGCTGCAGTCGTGATCGGACGGCGGGAGGGAGGAAGAAGAGAGGCGGGATGCGACGAGACGTGAGGCTAGGATGGCGTCGTGCAGAGGACGACAGAAAGATGGGGCCAATGGGTTGGGAGTGAGACCAAGCAGCAAAGGAGCGACACCATCTGAAACGGCGGATAAAAACGAAGAGATGGTGGACGTGGATGGTGGATGGTTTCACGAAGAAACAAAGGCGAAAGCGGCGACGGGAACCGGAAACTCTGGGAACCTGACGTGGTTGCTGGAGAGAGAGAGCTCCAGAGGCGCCGGAGGCCAAAAAGGTGGATCGCAATGGCAATCTGGAGATTGATGCCAATGGAACCATTTCCACCATGCCCAACCCGGACGCTGTCAGGCTTCAGCGGCCTGGTCGCCTGGGCCAGCACGGACCCCCCATGCAGCTTGCCGACGATTCTGTGCATTGGCCGGGGAGCCAGGTCGGGCACAGACCAGCGCTAACAAGAATTGAGATTTTACGGCCAGAATGGGAGATACAATACAACCCCTGAATGATTGTTAGCGCGGGACAGCCCAGGCTTGGCGATCTGGAATTCGGGGTTCTCAACGACCAAGAACCGCATAAACAAGCTGAAAAGTAAGTTGGGTAATTCGATGCGGTCTCTCTTGTTCATGTTGTCGCATTTTCCGTTTTTTTATTGCGTTTCTTGGGGAGAAATGGGGGAAGTTGTGACTTCGCGACAGGGACCCCTGTCCAAGAACCACGCTAACAATCATTCAGGGGTTGTATTGTATCTGTTAGCGATGGGTCTTGAATGGCCCACTTTGGATGCCAGGGGTCGGTCAAGGTCCGATCATCGACCCTCCGAGCCTCCCTCCCCCCACCTCTTGTTGTACAAACATTTCAATTTCTCAATCTTGACCCAATCCCTTCCCGCCATCGGCATCCAACCCGCTGATTCCTGATATTGAGCATGGCCTGCTACCTCGGTTGTTCAAGGCTCTGCTCTGGGGACATGTCAATCGGTGGAGGCATGATTCCATGACGACGGCAAATTTTGGTGAGAGACAGCCCAGTGGGATCGCAAACGCCGTGGACTGTTTCTTCAACTCTATACTGTCATGGCTGTCACTGGCCGTGTACAGTCCTCACCAGCTGGACATAGACCCAAGATTCCTTGGGTCTGGGGCATCTTCATGCCGGGGTGGATTGGAAGGAGGGTAATCCCATCGCGGTTGTTCCGAGCCGTCAAAGGCGCGGAAAATTCCGTCCTGGAGTCTTCCATCATACGCCACATGGTGTCGTGCATGTGTAGAGAGCCACCGCGGGCCATCGACTGCTGGAGTTCCATGGCCAGCACCCCCTTTCTCTCACCCTCGTCCAAGAGGGGTACTGATCACATCCGACACAGGAAGGACGACACCAACCATCCCCCAAACTACAACGGCCTCCTTCGAGGAAAGAACCCGAATCGGATATAAGGGAGTGTATATGGTCGCTGGCTTCTCTGCACTCTTCAGAGTACGGTGATGTCACTCTTTCACTTGAGACCATGTCGCCGAACAGAGAGTCCGGGCCTTTTGAGACCCTCCCGATGATGAGCTCTTTCTACTCGGTGGTCGGAAAGAAAACTCGCCGAATGTCGGGCACCTGCAGGCTTTCGATTCCCGAGTTGGGAATCGTGACCGAAACAATGACAATCGATTCCGACAACGACCGTCGCTTCGCATATGATGCGTAGTACTCCTCTGTTCTGTCGGAAGGGAATCGTGGAGTGGGTTGCGGAGAAGTACCTGGGGTGAGTAGGTAGCATTAAACATGTCGTGTTCCATGCTGAAGGGCATGGTAAGTGTTGCTCTGTAAATGTATACATCTTTCCAAGATATTGGGAAGGATTGGGTTTTAACACCAGGTGGTGTCCCAGGGAGAGTTCCATTGTTTACACCCCTTTTCGGTGCAGCGCCAAGCGATCAAGAAGACCTTGGCATGCTAGGTGGGAGAAATGCAGTACCTGTCGGATGGGGAACTTCTCTTATGGATATGTCAAAAATTGTATTGAAATTACCTGGCACATGGCCTGTAATGGATAAAGATGTCGTCTTGAAAAGAGGGTCTAGGGTTTGCAGTCAAGTTGGTCACAGTCGCAGGTGGTACCTGGTCAGTTTCGTCCCTGGCGAGCCTGGTTCCTCCGCCGGAAGCAAAACCTAGGGAAGGAACGATCAAGATTTTCAGCAGAATTGGTTGGCTTATTCATCAATCCGTGCCATTTTCACTCTTTGCGCTGACAAATGAAACAGAAGATGCATGTTTCTTGATGCGACACTTTTCCATCACCTTTTCCAGGTCCTAGCATACCCCACCAGACAGACGTCAGTACTGCTTGACTCAGGGCCAGCGCCCCCCGCACGTCTCCCGCGACGCGTCCATACTGTACCCCTACGGGCACCCAGCCCCAAATTTCCACATGGAACATCGACATCGAGTTTGCTCGAAAACATCCCAATTCCATTGCACCCCTCGCTCAACCCTCGCCCCTCCGCGCACTCAACACCCCGAAGCTTTTGCTGGCCAGGCTTCCCCCCCCCGAAAGACGAACGATCAGCACCTTTCCCAGGAGACGCCGCTAGCAAAGACGGCGGTAGCCTAGGACTCAGCGTTCCGTCGTCGATACAGCTCCAGCCGATTCCCAGCCCCGCAAAACTGCGAGATATCGCCCGCGCATCGCATCCCACAGTCTGCCAGAGCAGCCTCCACACTTCCTGTCCAAAGGGCATTCCCGCAATAGCACTCCCGCCCGTACTCGGTGCCAAAGTACACGAAACCGTCGCAGAACGACGCGCATCTCTCCAGCGTCATGGCGTCATCGGCAAAGGTCGCTTGCCCTAGAGCCCTTGCTCCGATTGATTCCGTCTGGCATCCCACAAGATCAAAGGCGCCCACCGTGGGCCTGTGAATAGGAGCTGCTATGGTGGCAGTTGACATCGGTCGCGTCGCTGTCGTCGAATAGAGCTCGAGACGATTTCCCGATCCGCAAAATTCAGTCGCGTCTCCGGAGCAGAGCATGTTACACTCGGACTCGACGGTCTTGACGCTGGTTTCGTCCAGGTCGTTTCCGCAGTAGCACTCCCGACCATATTCGGCACCCCAGAGGTCGAATCCTGTGCAATTTCCCATACAGCTCTCGAGAGTCATGCCGTCGTATGCGAACGAAGCCCCGCGGAGGGCGCGCGCGCCTGTTCCTTCGGTCCAGCAGCCGAGAAGTCGGTATCCTCCCACCGCGGGTTTTCGAGCTGGAGCTGTCGGAGGTGGTGTCGATGTTGACGAAGAAGTGGCTGCCGATGTTGTTGGAGGCGAGGGCGTCGTCGATGATGGAGAGACTGAGCTCCTCACCGCAGGCGAACATGCAGCAGACCCCGAAAAGGGTGAGCAGGTACCTCCGAGCGCTCCCGCCTGGTTGAAGTCGTCCACAGCAAACGATGTTCCGTCACCTGCCGAAACCGTTATCCTCGCGTTATGGCTCAGCCCCCCGGGAACGGTAAACTGTGCAGAATAAAAGGTATAGGCGCCGATGCAATTTCCCTTCGTCATAGCAATATTTGCCTGGTTCAAAGCAGGGACCGGGTTGAGATTGGTTGCGTTGCGCGGCATCAGGTAAGAAATCTCCATGCTGACTGGATAATCCGACAGATCGTTGCGAACCAAAGCTGTGACGCTGAGGGCGCCGGTGCCTTGGAGCAGACAGCTCTGAGGCCTCTGGAGAAGAATGCCATCGGCCAGGGGGTACGAGTTGCCATTGTTGTCGAATGTCTGACTGCTACCGTCCTTTAGGTTGACCTTGACGATGAACGACGAGATTCCGGAGGCCGCAGGGACCGAGATCGAGAGGGGAAAGAAGCCGAAAGTGTCGTCGAAGCCTCTCGAGACACCCTGCAAGGTGCTGACGTAGGAGCACGAGGACGAGCCGCAGGTGCTTCCACCACTCCGATCCTTCCATTCGAATATAACGTTCTCGATTGTGCCAACCGGGATATTGGTTGTGCGGACCCGGACGAATCCAGTCAAGAGGAAGCTAGCGCCCGACGGGGCCAGTGTCAGCTGCATATCGACGGGTTTGATGGTATAAGGCACGATTGGATCGGTCAGAACAACACCACCTGGGACAACGTCAATCATCTTTTGCAACACGGCTTGGCAAGTGCTGCGGTAGGCCTCCGGGGAGGTCATTGCATTCACGGTAGCGTTGCCGTCCGAGTTGAACACCTTGAAGTCGGAATTTCTGCTGACTTGAACAGACGGCCCAGTGACAAGCGGGTTCGTCGTAGTGCCGTCCACGTATTCGGTAACGACCTTGTTGTCAAAAGCCGACACAGTCGTGTCGAACTGTCCGTTGACACCCGAGTCGACGGGCACAATATCGGGAAACTCGGCGCTGTGGACCCCGCCCAAGGTATGGCCACATGCCGTCACTTGGATCATCTCGGTTGGCGTGAACCCCATGCGGTCGAACTGCTGGCGGAAGGTGACGATGGAATTTTGCGGCTGCGGCACGCCGATACCTCCGCCGGTCGTGGCATCGACTCTTCCGAGCTTCAGCGGGATGACCGGACCTCCACAGGATCGGACTGCTGCATAGGCTCCGGCGGCGATCAAATCGGCCATGCTCGACCGAGATGTGAGGTAGTTGGCATAAAACTCAAGGGTCGTGGCATGTCCCGGCCCGGTATGTTCTCCGTTGCCCAGCTCAAACTGCAGCGAAGCGTCAATTCCTCCGGTCTGGAAATATTTGTTGGCCGTCGCCATGTCACTGACTGAGTCAGCATCTCCTTATACATCTCATCGGCAGCCCAACCACGAGGCGGACGTGACCCACTGAAATGCGGTGCGAAGCCATTCGGATGCTGTCACCCGGCCCGGCCCGGCAGCATCGTTGCTGCAGGGGGTGATGATGTCGTTGAACAGTCTCCCTCGAAACCCCTGGAGTTGAAATACAATCTCTTCCATCTCGTCTGTCGCGGCTGGCCATGTCGGATCCGCTTGTGCTGCACCTACCGCCAGCGATAGGAGGGCGGCGAGGATGGGTATTCCCCTCATCTTGGGTGTGGCGGTTCTTTTTGAGGAAATGTTCTGGCGCAAGCAGGAGATAGGAACTCAAGAGGATGCGACACGATGCGTGCCCCTGTATTAATCACACAGGAAGAAAGAACGATGAAACCCGAGCATCAGCAAGCATCCAGAGCTTTTGGGGAGGGAAAGAGAGAGCCAGACTCATAAGTCCCGGCAGCCCAGCATCTTTTAAAGGACGTAAAAAGCGCCTCCGACACATGGATCACCAGAGTCAAGCCATCAAGTCGATTATTCCGCCCTGTTCCTGGTTTCCCCGAGACTGCCGCTGACGCCCCCCTGTCAGGGGTCGTCAACATCCTCACGAGTCGCCAGGCAACACACCCCTGCCGATCATCCCGCGGGGAACCCATGCACCCACCCACGGCGTCGGGTCCGACCCACGCACCCAAGATCGCCAAGCAACGCCCGATGGCACGCTGACTGGAGACGTCATTGGCTGTCATTTTCTCCGGCGACGATGGGAGCTGAACAGAGACATCCCAATCGTTTCCCGACGGCAGCGGCACTTGGTACTGCGTGAGACGTCCCGAAGGTATCGGCCGTTCATTGGGAGGGACGGCGGGTGCAGAGAGCCGACTGTCTTTTCCTAAACCCCTCCCCCCCTCTTTCTCCCGCGCTTGGATTACACGTGGCTAAGACGTGAGCACCACAATCCCCGACCCCGAAACAACATGCTCGACCTCACGGGCGTATTCAAGATAAGTTCTCATCAATTGATAATTTAGGTATGTACAGGTGTATCATCTTCCACGACGCCCCTCCCGCAATTCAACGCCGGTTCGTTCGCCAGCGCAAGACATACGAAATACTAGACAAGGCCAGAGACCGTTCAATAAAGGCCTGGGTAATGGAACTGGACACATATATTTCTGCAGACTGGGCCGTTGAGACAGAACTGGACACCTATATTCCTACCGGCGAGGCCCTGAAGTCTGAACTGGAGGCGTCTACTCTTATTATGTAGGTAGGTATCCCTTCCTTGGCAAGAGGTCTCACGCCAACAAACACACCACGGCCGAAGTGTATGTCTCCTCAACCAACTATCCCTTCTGTTCCCCATCTCAGAGGATGCCTGTAGACACCAAACTCCTTACATGCCCATACCCACAAGAATGCCATCGAATCAACACATGCAATCCCAACCAGCTACAGCCTCAAAAACAATCATGCAAGCCCAAATCATACAAGTCCGTGCCCCCCCCCTCACTGGCGCCTGTTATTCCTCCTGCGCCGCCCCCGACGACGACTCGGACGAGGACATCTAGCCGCTTCCTCCTCCTCCAACTCGCCCCGAATCCTCGCCGGCATCGTCTCCCGGTCCGACCACCACCTGGGCGCACTTTGCCTCTGCTGCCACGTCGTGGGCGTCTGGTCCGGCTCGCGCGCCGGCATCTCCTCGAGTCCGTGCCACTCTCTCGTGGCCTCCACCGCACGCCGCACGTGGAGCGGCATCGTCTCCTTGTTCTTCCACCACTTGGGCGCCGACTCGACCTGCTGCCAGGTCAGGGCGCCGTCCCTGGGCTGCCCTTGCTGGGGAGCCGTCGGCGTCTCCGCACTCTCGCCGTGCTGCGGCGAGGAGGAGAGGGTCAGTGTGGAAGCCGCGGAAGTGGCGGCGGGCGAGGTGGAGGGGGCCGGGGTCACAGCCGGGGAGGGTGCAGCGGCCGGGGAGATGATGGCCATGGCGAGAGCCGGGGGAGCTGCAGCGGGAGTGTCAGTACGCGGGTGAACACAACGGTGGCTGATATTGTTCGGGGTTGGCCGATAATGAGGCCTGGAAACCGATCTGGGCCAGTTGCGATGCTGTGTGGGAAGGAGTGTTGCTGGTGTAGGCACTCACCTAGGTAGGAGCCGGAGGAGGTTCAAGTCGTAGGGGATGTTGAATCGATGAGAGCCTGAGAAGCCGGACGGTCTGGGTGTTTGGTGGTTGAGACGGAAAGGATCACAGACGAGACTGCTGGGCTGTCGGGGGTTGTGTGGACGGCGAGCTGTTTGAATGTATGACTGTCCGGTGGTGAGAGATGTTGAAGCGATGAGTGAAGCTTGCTGATCTGGGTGATGATGGTGAGGAGGAAAAGGGAGTTTGTTTTCTGGGCGGAGGGGGACTTGATTCTTATACCTGACCTCCGGGGCCTTCTCCCCACATATCTCTGAACGTGCTTGAGTAGATGGCCGTCTTTTCAATGCCTCAGACCACAAAGCTGCACACCTTGCTGCAGAGAATCGAGGGAAATAATCACTGTGTTAGTTTCATGTGCGTGAGGCGGAAAGTATTGACATAGTACACGTACATACCTACTGATGCAGAGCTGTTGCCCTACCTGCCTCCCGCAGATTGGGGTCTTGTCACCGTCTCGACATTTCACAGTTTCCCATGGTTTCTTGTCACCTGGCCAAGTGCGTAGGAAACAAATGTGTACCGCAACAGAGAGATATCCAATAGTGTACAGTCAGTTCCATGTCTCCTGGCGCCTTCCTCCACGCCCAGCGAAAGTGAACTCTCGTCCTCGAGGAGAGCAACTGCATACGGCTGGCAATTGCCCTGCAGCTCCGGTAGTTGCCAGTGGGTACAGACGGATAGTACGGCTTTGACATGAGCCCATACACGCAGCCAAAGTAGGTACTGATTTGCCACTTTGCCCTATGCCCTTTGTAGGGGGCACATTAGGTTTGGGTTTGATACTGGAGTCGATGGAAAACCACCAGCATCGGAAATTCGCACAGCGAATACTTTCCCCCGCCCCGCGCTTGACCAACATTGTATTTTCAACGAGACGCTGGCACTGTGTATATTATGCCGGCCAAGATGGCGTTATGGTCTGACATTGCAAAGACGATGACGGTAGATGTCGCTGTTCGGAGTGGGGGGGGGGGCGGGGGGGGGGGGGGGGGGGGGGGGGGGGGGT
>MU839603.1:0-22237 GCA_030685255.1 Podospora conica
ATATATAGTATTACGAATATAGTATTCTTTCGCTAATAATATACTCCCGGTTATATAAGTCGTATTAGCCTAGTTAGTAAGAACCTTTAACGTAACATCGATATAATAGATATCCTTTATCTACTTTATCTAATTAGGCCGGAAGTTATTAAGCGGGAAGTAATTATACTATACTCGGGGGGGTATAGAGATAATCTTCTCCTATTTATTAAGGAATTCGTTAAGAGTCCCTTAAAGATTTCGAGAACGTATCGTTTTAAACTTTAACCCTTTAACGTTATATAGAAAGAATATACTATAAAAGGGCGTAAGGTCCCTACCCTTTTCGTTATAATCGTTAAGCCGCTTAATTATATCTTCCTAGACCTAAGGATCCTTATTAGGGATAAAGGATAAGTTTAATACTTAACTATACGAACCCTTAGTAGTACTAGATTTCTTTATAGATAATTTAGCGATAACGAGAGTATCTTAGAAGTCCTTAGGAATAGTTAAAAGGATAGGAGACTCGGTCGATATTAGATCCGAATAATAACGTATTATATCTCCGCCTATAGTAAGCGAGGTAAGTACTAGGCGGAGAAGCTCTTCGTAAAGGAGCTTGTAGTCTTTATTTACGAATAAGAATAGCTTTAGGTTCTTATTACCCTTTCGAGGCATATACTTACGTAGGAAAAAGGCGAAGATAGGGAAACTATATATACCGATCTTACTAAAATAAATATATAGGATATAATAGATCGGGACTTAAAGTATCCTTCCCGTATTTAGGTAAGAGATAGGAACCTAAATATAGAGAGATACTAAAAGTAAACTCTTTAGCTAGGCAACGATACTTAGAGCAATCGACCGTTTATATTAGTTAAGATTCTTAAATAAAATAATCGAACTATTAATATCCTTAAACGAATACTTAAGTTAGGGCTTAAGGTTCGTTTTATAAAGATATATACGCCCGCCCGGTAGAAGTAATATACTACTAAATAGCTACTAAAGACGTTATAGGGTTAGAAACCCCGAGTTAGAAAAAGTAGATATATATACCTATTTTAGTCTAAATAGCGTATAACGGGAAAGTCTAAGACCGGAATATTATTCTATATCGCTTTTTTAACTATTAAAAGGGCGATATATTTACTAAATCGAATAGTAGTAATATACCTCTTAGTTATACTTAGAAGTAGCTTTGTTATAAATACCCGGAGCGTAAGGGATAAGGCCGACCGTAAGGATATAAACGAGACGTCGAGTAAGCTTATTTTAAAAGATATAGTCCTTATCCTCGATAAACTATCGTTTCTCGTTACATTAGGCTTATATTTATTTATAACTTAGAAGCCTATTAGGCCTATCGTAATTATAGTCGTTATCTAAGCTAGGGATAGGACTAGATTCGGATAACTTAACATCGTTCTTATTATCGAGCTTTATCTCCGAGTCCTTAGTAGTCTCTAGCCTATACTCGTTATCTCCCGAGTTAGTAATAAACTTAGCTTTTAAATCGATCTTAGAAAACTAAGCCCTTAAGGTTTAGTTACGATTTCGACGGCCTTAAGTAGATAAGTAAGAAGGATTATTAAGTCCCCTACTATTATTATTATCGTACTCCGGTTAACGAAAGGACGAAGAAACTAAGCGGCGGGAGCTACCGGCTTCGATATTATAGTTTTAATCCAGTTAACGGGAAAGCTAATTAAGGGAGCGACGGGGGTTATCGGCGTAGTTTTCGATATCGATATTTTTCTCTAGTTAATAAGAGGGCTAAGCTAAAGAGTAGCGAAGGCTATCGGTAAGGTCTTCGTTATTATCGTTTTAATCTAGTAGATAAGAGAGCTAAGAGGAGTAGCGGGAGTTACCGGCTTCGATATCGTTATTTTAGTCCGGTTAACGGGGAAACTAAGTAGGAGAGCGGGACGTATATCGGGAAGATTAGCGGGAGTTATAGTAAGAACTAAGCTTAATATTAATATTACCTTCGTCTATCTTTAAAAAAGAACGAGGATTAAACCCCGTTAACGGCGGATAGCCGAGAATAACTTAAAGCCTTTAAATAAACTTAGGTCGTAATATAAAACTAATACTATTCGTAGGCCTATATAATATAAGTTAGTAATACTTCTTTAAATATATAAATAAAGGTATATATATAAGGACGTCGAAGAAGGTACTACTTATTCGACTTAGTTACGGTAACTTAAGGTCGACTTTAAAGAGCCCGAGGAATACGAGGCGACTTAGGAGTTTAAGATAGTTTCGCGTTATAGTAATTACCATTTTTTACCTATCTTAGTAAAGGCTTAAGTATTAGGGGTCTACTACGAAGATAACGATAAGGAGCGATGTAATTCTTTATAACGACGAGGTATAGAGTTATATTTTAAATATTAGTAATATGTTAAATATTAAGGAAAGAACCTCGGGAGAAACTTCTACTTAGTATAATAAACCTTTATTCTACTTTATTATCTGCTAATAGTTTTAATAGGCTAAGTAGCCGGCCTAGCCCTTTGTTATTTACATCCCTAAAATAACCTAAAGAGTTAGTAATATACCTTTTAGTTCTAAAGTTATTATAAAAGGTATACCGCTTTAAAGTACTAGTCCTATCTTGTTTTTAGTTATCTATCTTTACCGGCTAAGCGATAAAGTCGTCCTAGTCTTATTCGGCGCGCTTTAATACCCGCTAAGCGTTAAAGAGAACCCGATCCCGTTCGGAACGCTTTACGATTTCCTCGGTTAATAATCTTTCTTATTATATTAAATTAGGGGAAAACCACCCAAGGGAACAAACACACACCACATACTAATAACAATACTTACTGCCGAAGGCAGTAGCGAAGGAGGGCGGCGATACGCGCTAAGGCAGACAGATAGGCGCGTCGAAGACGCGCCTACCGTAATATAACTACAACAACCATAAGATAGGGAAAATAAGTAATAATTAAATTAACTACCTGGCTCGTCTTACTACCCTTAGAGCGTCCGACAATTATAATTGTACGTAAAGGGACTATAGAAGCTATAAAGGCGCGTAAGAGAGAAGGTATATCTAATAATCTAAAACTAAAAATCTATAAAGGTACGCGCGACGAAGAGATACCTATCGCTCCAGTAGCTACGCGCGCTACAAGGCGCCGCCCTACCTATACAAAGCTACCTAAACTACGTAATTACCCTACGCCCTAACTTAAACTTCCCTTCGAGTTTATAATAGCTCCTACGAATAGACTCGATATAAATTAACCGCCGAGTTAGTATACCGAATTCCTCCTCCTAAAACTCCCTTCCTCTTCTTCTTCTTATTATACTTAGAACGAGTAACATTACTACTTGTCGCCTTAAGTCGGATTACGGCCACGGGCGGCGCGCTTAGCCCGAGTAAGAGGCCCGGCGGCTTAGGGATTTACTACTAGTTAAACCGCGCGCTCCTAAGCTTAACAACGCTTAGTCGCTTCCTATATTAGTTAAGCTATTATTCTAGCCGTAGGCTATCCGTAAAAGTCCGTTATGTAATCGGGAGATAGATAACGCCTAGGCGAACCGGAATACGCGAACAGGGGTCTAGCTCTCTACCCCTAAATCTAAAGCTACTACTCTAACGGGCTACTTACTATACTTAAAGGTAACGGAGCGGTACGGCGCGGCTACGGCGTACGAAGGCTAGCCGGGGTTTAGACGACCGACGGGGGCTACGATAAAGGGCTTAATACTAAAGATATTTTCTACGAGGCTAGAGTCGACTAATAGGGCGACTAGACTCGAGATCCAGGCTAACTACGCTCCTAAGAAGCCGGGGAGTTATAGAAGGATCTTATATTAAAGTCGGACGGTATCCGCTAACGCTCCTAAACGAAAAGCGAAGGAGATATCTCCCTAGGGTCTAGGTATATACTCTCTATAGTCGCTTCGATCTACTTAAAGCCTTCGTCGCCTCCTAGACCTATACTACGTTCTCGAGCTTAACGACGTTCGCGCTCGCTAGGGGTAGGGAAAGCCGGGCTATAGACCGATAGGCTTAAAGTACCCGGGCTAATGGAGAGGAGGCGTTTATTATTTACGCCGAAAGAGTAGTTAGGGGGTACGCGGCTAGGAAGCGGCTCCGGGTAAGGCTTCTTCGGGTAGCTAAATTATTTATCGTAGATTTTAACGAAGCCCTAGCGTTTTATTAGTCTAAGGCTAACCGTAAAGTCGGCTGGAATATTAAGCGAGTCGGTAAGGAAGAGGATTTATATATAAAGTATCTTATTATTTAAAGTATTAGCCGGGGCGTAGGTTATTACGAGGCGAGCGTTCTCGTAAAATAGCGAAATATTAGGGTAGCGGTCGCTTATATATAAGAACTAGCTAAAGCGGAAGTACGTAAGTAGGTAAGTAACCGCCTAGAATCCGTACTTCTAGGCGTCTTCCTAACTAGGTATGATTATATCGTTAAAATATAAGGGGAACTCCGGATTATCGATATACTTAGCTACCTACTCTAGTCCGAACGAGATAATAGCCCGACGGATAACTTATTTAAGCTCGGTCGCCCGAGTAGCTCGATAGTTATCGCGGACTTACTTAAGAGTCGTCGGGGGCTTCGTCTACGGCTTCGGAAGCGTAAGTTGTAAAGTATCGTAGTAGTAGACTATACGTTCTTTAATATACTAAATAGTAAGAGCCTAGTAAAGTTCGCTAATATTAAGGAATATAGCTACGAAGCGCGTCCCCTCCGGCATCTACTCTATTATATCGGACGGCTCTTAAGTAGGAATAGCCTATACCGGAACTAGGTAGAGTTAGATCCCCTTTATTAACCTAGCGAGTCTAAGACTAACGAGAAGCTATATATCGTTCTACTATAGCTACTTCTCTTACCCGCTTAACGTCTTAAACTAGACGAAGATATCTTAAAGTCGAAGGACGGCGACTATAGCCGGGGCGATTTTACGTCTAGAGATAACCTTAGTACGATTAAGGGTAGCCGTATATAGCTACGGGAAGTAGTACTTAGCTATATCGGTAGCTATTCCGAATAAGTTATCTTCGAAGCCGATACGCCTAGGAGACCTAGCGACTTAAGTATATAAGGCTTATAGCTTATTATAGGGGCCGAGGATAAGACGGAGGAGGCTAATAAGGGGAACGTTACGGCTTACTAGTACTAAAATCGAGGTAGACTAGTTAAGAGGGATTAAAGGCGGCCCGGTTAACCGCGAACCGCCGGCTAAGGACGAAGTTATCGCTAACGAGATATAACTAATAAGGAAGGGGTATACTTACTATACTTAGAGACTTAGTCGTAATAGGGAGTAACGAGATAGGTTAGGAGGCCGGTAATAGTTATCGAGGGAAAGGTCTAGGTCGATCCGGGGGTAAAGGACGGCTCTTTTTATTTCTACTAAAATTCGCCGGCGTTCGCGGCGTAAGGTACTATCCGAGTCGATTAGTCGCCAGGCCGCTAGTCGGATTAAGGTAGCTACGAGCTATCTTCTTTAGCGTTATATACTAGCTATTAGTCGCGCTGTAGTAGGGAAAAGGGGTAAGATGGAAAAAGTAAAAAAAAATAAATACTAAACTTAAGATAAGAAAAAAAAGCTATAAACGGGAAAAAGATAATAAACGTCCTAATAAACGGCTAAAAGAAATTCGTAGGCGTTTTAAGGGGTATAAAAAGGCCCTCTTCCCTCCTCTATACACCGAAACTATCGATCCCTCCTTTACTAACTCTCTTCTTCCCTTACTATTATAGCCTAAAACCGTTAGTTAGCGGACCTCGCGACTATCCCTAACTTCGTAACTATTATAAAGGTTACCGGCGTTCGGGGTCGCACTCCCGAATACTAGTACCTTAGTAAAGTAATTACGCGCCTTTACTATCCTCTTCTTCCCTACGATACTTATTACGCTACTAATATCCGTAAGGATAGCTCTTTCCAATCGCTAGCCCGGAGGGAGTATACGTATATCGATACGTAAGTAAGGGGTACCGGCTCGAGCGCCCTTCCCGACTCGGTAGCCGATTATTCCGACGTAAAGCGTATTAGTAATACCTACTAGAATATCCTCGGCCGCGACCTAATTTACGTCTTCCTATATAGCCCGCCTACGAACGGCCTATACGTCTCCTGGTATCTCCCTTCCGACGATAGCGCGATCGATTTCCTCTTCCTTATCCTTAGCAGAGAGAAAGGCTTATACGATATCCCCGTCGATGTATTACGGCCCTATTACTATCCCGTTATCGTTAAGTCGTATAACGGTAGTCCTTTAGGTCGCCGTTTCTACTAGATCGGTAAGCGGCGTAGCTACTATACCGAGGGCCTCTTAATCTAGTTCTTTAGATAAATGTAAGTCGGAACGCTCTTCTTTTAGTATCCTTAAAGCGAGGGGGCTAACTAGGTAGTATAGGAATCGGAACTTATATAGCTGCTACCTCCGGCGATACTTAACGATATATACCGTCTTTAATAAATAGTAAGTTTATTTTAACTAGCCGTTCTTCGAGTATATCTCCCTTCTTAGTATAGTAGGCGCTTAGGGGGCCTACGGTAATTACGTATAGTATTAGGAGGCGTAGACTTACGAGTATACTAGTCTAGGACCTAACAAGGTAGTAAAGGAGCTGGCGTTATTAAAGGGCTAGTATTCGACTATATAGGTTCCCTATAAGTAGCGGAAGTCGGCCTACTAGCCGACTACTCGCGATCCTATAATAGTTACAGCTATAGGGTATCTTGTTAAATAAAACCGTACTATAGCTTTCGACTAGTAATAGCTAGTTATCCTAGGGCGTAGTACTAGGAAGGTAGCGGTATAGGAGTAAGGCGGTAAGTAGTTAGGCGTTTATCGGTAGCTAGGTATTATCGAGCGTTATCTAAACCGAGAAGATAACGGGGCGATCCCGTATTAACCGATTTATCTTATTACCGCTTCGTAATTTATCGATTTAGTCTTATCGCTTACTCTAAGGGTAGTAAGATAGTCGCTTTTAAAAGGGATTTACGTAGGGTAAGTAGCGGTAATCTCTAATATTATCGTCGTAGTACTCTCGTAATCCCGCAAAGAAATAAAGAAAAGGAAATAGAAAAGCCGGGGCTTATCGGCTAACCTAGGTATATATCGCTTACTCTACTTATAACTAGAAATAACTAAATAAAAATATAGCGATACTCTAACAGCATCTACGCTACTAAAAAACTATATTATAACACTCCTTAACCTCTTCCCTCGCCGATAAGTCCCTTAGCTCCCTTATACTAGAAAAAAAAGGAAAAATATAACTTAAAAAGAAAAATAAAAGGATAGGCTTATACTTACTCTCCTTAGAGCTATAGATATTCTCGTTCTCTATTCCGGTATAGGGGTAGTATAGTTTTTAATAGTAGCTACGCCCCCGTTTCCCCTCTTCCCTTCTATAAAGCTATATTACTCCCGTAATAACTTTTAAATAATAACGGGCTTATAAATAGAAAAATAATAAGTAATAAAAGCTTCTCGAACCTTAATCTCGACCGAGTTATCGTCCTTATACTCGGCTTCGTACTCGTCCTCCTTATCCGAGCGTTCGTTTCCTAAACTCGACTCCTCCTCTTTAGAGACCTCCGCCTCTTTAGGCTCCTACCGCCGAAATCCTCTCTTCTTCTTATACCGGAGTAGAATCTCGAACCGGACTTTCTTCCCCTCTTCCGCGCGCTTTACTACCTCCTTCTTCTCTCGTTCTACCTCCCTCCTTTTTATAACCGCTCTCGTTACCGTTATACCCTTATTCTCTCGCTCTTCCGCTAACTTCCCTATTACGGCCTTACGTACTACCTTTACGATCTCCCTTACTATTTCCGATATCTTAAGCTATTCCCCTCCCTCTATCTCGGTTTACTTAAAGCTAAGGTTAAGGTTTAGTTATATTATAAACTCCGGCTTGTCTTTAAAAAGCTATACCCCCTTGTATTCGAAGAACTTCTTAAGGCGTTTCGGGGGGTATATACCGCGCTTCCGGGTACCGTCGAGCTTTATAAGGATATAGGTATTCTTATCCGTAATCTCTTTAACCCTAAAGGGGCCTTTTTATCTCTATTTTAACTTCTTATTAGCCGATAGGTTCTTCCTCCGTATCTTATCGTATATTAGTACTAAGTCTCCCTCGCTAATCCGTCCGTTTTTAGGTTATATTTTATACTTCTATAGCTTATTCCGGTACTTAGCCTACTTCTTTCTAACCGTTACTACCTTCTTTACTACCTTCTTATATCTATTTATCGTATCGATAATTATCTAAGCTCGGGCCTAGATTAGGAGGTATCGTACCGCGCTTTACTCTTTCGGAGTAAAAGTCTCCGTAATCTCGGGGATATCTTACTAACGCTAGACTCGTTATAAAGGTAAATCCCTCTTTATCTCCGTAACCGGGTAGTACCTATAGACTAGGAAAAAGGGGGTTATCCTATAACTTACTCGTATTATCGTTCGGTCTACTATTAGGACCGCCGGTAGGAGGAGTAACTACTAACTCCGTAGCGTATTCGTACCGTCTCCTAGTTTAGTAAGTACCGATACGATATTAAAGTAACCGTTCTTATTAAGGCTATTAGCGCGGGAATTCCAGGCTAAGATTAACTTCGTCTTATACTTAAAGAAACGGAAGAGAATCTCGACTTCGGCCTTAAACTCCGAGCCTCCGTCTATAGTTATAATAAAAGGGACCCCCTAGCGATAAAAGATAGAACGTACGAAGGGAATTAGGTAGGTAGCTTTAATACCTCGGATAATACTACCCTTAACCTAACCTATTAAATCGTTATAAGCTTCCGCGATATAAGTCCTATCCGGCCCTCCTTACCTATAGCCGGTACCGGGGAGTAATTAAAGGTTAAATATCTAACGAGTAAAGGGGATAGAGCTAGGGATTATAAATTAAGATAACTCCTCGAACCTACGAGTTCCCTAAAGTTAATACTTACGGTAGCTTTAAATATAGCGAGCGATATCCGAGTATATACCCTTCTAGTAGTAATCTCGTTAGATTCTTTTCTAGGTCTTATCTCGCCCTTTATAGCCGATATAATCGTAGTACGCCCGTATTAGTCGGTATCGGTATACGGCGACGTCGACGACTCGCCGCGGTAGTCGCTTATCGTCCTTAGGGCGTAGCTAGAGCTTATAGTCGTTAACGATATAGCCCAGGGCTCGATTTCGGAAGGCGCGCCTCTTTTCTTTACCCGTAATAGCGGCCGGGACGTTTATAGTTATTAGGAATTTTACAATATAGTAAAAGTCCTCGCTTTATTAGCCTTTAAGAAGGAGGCCCCCCTCGTCGAGTACTTATACGTAGCTCGTTACGTTATCCGTATTTATAGTTCCGAAGATCGTTAAGGAGTAGTAAAGTATCTCGGCTACGGAAGGTAGTACCGGTCCTTCGTCGGCCGTTTAAGTAAAGATTTAGGTATCTATATAGTCGTTAATATTCGGTAGGGTAGCCTATTCCTCGATATTAAAAGGCCCTAATAGCTTTCTACTTAAAGCGTCGGTAGCGGCGTTTCGAGTCCCTAGGATATACTTAACCGTAAAGTCGAATATACGGATCTAGGCGATCCACCTTATAAGTAAGGCTCCTAGGATATCGTTAACTACTCCGTTAAGTTAATATACTAATACTAGTACGTTAGTCTCGACTATAAAATAATACCTAAAAAGATACCGCCTTATAGATCTTATTACGCTTAGAAGGCTACGTAACTCCCTTTTTATCGTATCGTACCGCTACTTAGCTTAGTTCTAAATACCGCTCTCGAACCGGCACGGATACCTTTTTACATCGGGTCCGACCTACTCTAAGACTACTCCCTACCCGAGGAGACTCGCGTTAACTATTAAGTAAACTATACCGTAGTTATCGTCGTCGAATATAATTATAACGAGAATAGGGGCGTTAATAAGCTTACCGATAAGTTACTTTATTAACGTTTATTCTTACATCCCCTAAATCTAGATAGCCCCCTTCCTAGTTAGGTTAGATAAGTCTTTAGCGATTATACTATATATATATACCTAGTTACGGTAGAAGCCGACTAGTTTAAGAAAAGCGCGGATATCTCCTACATTAGTATATATTAGCTACTCTGTGATTTTATATACTAGTTTTTCCGTAGGTTCCCTCCCTTCCGGTCTGTACAAATAGCCTAAGAGTACTACTTTCTCCTAGTACTACTAGGACTTAACTACTACTATTAATACTCCCGCGAGCTCGTAGTTTAGTAGTACCTCGTTAACGTTTAAAAGGTACTCGATTATAAAGCGGCGTAGGCTAGGCTCGAATTCCTCGCTATTATAATCCGTTCGTAGTCCCCGAATATAGATATCGTCGATAAAGGCCTAACAGCGATAGGGGATAAGGTCGTAAAGGATAACCGATATAGCTCGCTGGAACTATACGACTAAGTTAGTACTACCTATAGGGATACGGTATATTCGGAAGAGACCGATCGGCGTCGAAAAAGTCGTAATATCGCGGCTTATAGGCTTTAACTCGATGTAATTATAGCCAAAGAACAGGTCTAGAAACGAAATAACCTTACAGCCGCTAAAATCCTTACTAATCTCTTTACCTTTCGGGGGTATAAACGTATCTCGGATCGTATACGCGTTAAACTTTTATATATTATTAATTAGCTTTATTCCGTTATCTTTCTTCTTAACTAAGAACTAGTTATTATGGTAGGACGCGTAGGCGTACTCGATAATACTTTTAGCTAGTCGTTCTCGTAGTATCGCGATTAGCTAGGTTATCCTAGCCTTTAGGATAGGTACCGATCTTAACTACTAGGCCTTATATAGGATAATCTTAATCTCTTAAGGTAGAAAGACGTTGTGATAGATACGCCCTATCTCCGTAAAGTCCTATGTTAGAGCTTCTTCCCTGGTATAGAGAATATACTTTAGTATCTACTTCTCTTCGGGGGTTAAAGTCGTAATATTAGCTATAAGGGCTTCGCGTTTATTAGGGGTAAATCTACTACCTTTCTTAATATTAGTAAAACGGGGGATAATAATAGGGTCTTATCTGTACCTATAGCGAGCCTTTAATTTAGTAGCTACTAATTACTTTTTCTTCTATAGGGGGTCGCTCTCCGGTTTACTACTATCGCTCGGCTTATCGTCTACGGGCTTTACCTTCTTCTACGCCGGCTTGTAAAGCGTATTAGTACTCGCCTCCCTCTTTTTCCCTACTCCTTACTCTAAGTAGAGTATACTTTTCCCTCTTCCCTCCTCTTTTCCTAAAAACTCCCTAACTAAAGGAAAAGATAATAAATAACTAGAAATAAACTCCTTATAACTATTCTTCTCTCGCTTTACCTCCCCTTCTTTTCCGCCTAATACTTCTACCGCCGCTACTTTATATAAAAGGCTAGTATATACCTCTTTTAATCGCCTAAAACCTTTCCTAACTATATCTACTTCTTATAGGAAATCTAATATTAACTACGCCGCCTTATCCGTTATATAACCTATTACCTTTTCCCCCTCTTTTAACTCTACTTAGTTAAGGACTTAGTCGGTCGGTACTACGACTCCCTATAGTATCGTAGCTATTTATTCGTTAAATATACGACTTACTTTTATAAGGTACGAGAATAAAGGCCTTAACGACGATATCGGCGAAGTTTAAGTTAACCGCCGTAATAGCCGGCGCCCTATCCGCGCTTCCTTCTTCCTTATAGTCGAACATCGCCGCCGTTTAAGTAAAGAATAGGATACCGAGAAGAATATCGTAGTTCGCTTAGTCTCCTAGTAGTATATCGAGGACGAAGAAAAAGGTATTTAAAACTCGCGTACCGATAGTAATTTAAGCGGTCGTCTATCTATAAAAAGGAACCGCCTCCCCGTAAAAACCCCTGGATATTATAGTAGTACTCTCTAGTAGAAGTCCGTAACGCTCTAGGCACGCCTTAGATATAGTATTATACTACGACCCGTTATCGAGAAGGGCTAACTCCTTACCGCTCGGGCGCCCGCGGTTACTCTCTATTCGGAGATATAATATAGGTAGGCTTTAAACTCGTACTACCTTTATATCCCTTATACTTATAGTAAGGGATACGAGGAGATCCTACGTAGCCTCGGGAGTTATTTTAAAAGGCTCGACGTTATTAATTATAGTAGCTATAGCCCCTATCTAGGCTATAGGAACGAGGAAGTAGTCGCCTCCGTCTTTACTACGGCTAAGGATACTACTTATTTAACGAGGCTTTTTTATAACGTCGAAAATACTAGTAACTTAGTAGTTTATAAATACTAATAGCTAATAGTCTTTAAGCTCCGGATTTAGGGACCCGGTATAAGCCTCGACCGGCTTCGCTCCCTCCCTAATTACTCTTAACGATTCTTATACTAACGCTATTACGTACTAAGCGATAGCTTTATCCGCGGTAATAACGTCCTTAACTATATATAGAATCTTAATCTCTATTAGCTTCGTAAACCGGTTTAGGTTAGTTAACGGCGTATCTTTAATCTTCTATCGGAATCCCCGAGGAACTACCCTAACCTTCTCCTCGTTCTACTTAAAGTTAAGGGCGTCGTCTTTAGTAGTAGTAAGTAGCACTAGCTTAGCGGCTTCTACCGTCGCGGCGTTTACTCTTTTTCGGATATCCGTAGGGACCGAGGTAAATACTTCTTCTTATTCCACTTCGTCGCTACGAGTTCGCCGACGCTTATACTCCTAGGCGTTAGATATAATTACTATAAGGCTCTAGATCTCCTCTTCCGCTTCTTCGACGACCGTAGGTACCGGTAGTTACGGCTTACTTAACGGCCGCGGACTATCGGACGAGAACGTTTTATTAACCTATACTAAAGGTAGCCCCTTACCTTCCGAGTAATACGATATTTATAGTACTATTTACTTACTAACGTTATAAAGGAGCTACGATACTAATATCGACGGGGCGTACTTAAACTTTAATAGCCCAGCCGAGTCGAAAACTTCTAAGCTATAAGTCCTTATAATAAGGGCGGTAACTACCGGCGTTACTATCGTCGGCTAAGTTAAGTCTACGAAACCCTAGATACCTACTAACTCGGTCCGGACCGGGTCCCTATTACCCTTAAAGCGTCGGTACTTTAACTACTACTTAATAGCCTCGTATACCAGGTATTCCGGATAGGTTATAGCCTATACAACGATAAGGTCGATTATCGCGTAGTTCTATAAGGCGTTATCGACTATCTAACCGGGGATCTCGTAAGCTACGTTTACCTTATTATTAACCTTTAGGATTAGGCCTATAAAGACGCGGAGATAAAGCGGTACTTCTAGAAAATAGTCCGTTTTATAGTACGTAAAGCTATAAGCGATTATCTTCGCCTTAGTAGTATAGTTATTTATAATATAACCGTATACTCCGTAAAAGTAGTACTTAGGGCTACTATATATACGCGCGCCTTAGTACCCTCCCCCTCTAGGTCGATTACCCTAGTAGCCTCTACGTTAACCTCCCCTATAGTTACCGGCTCCTTAGGTATAAGTTTCTACTACCCCTTAGTAGGTAGCTTAGACTTAAGCCGGTCCGGTACGAATCGGAGCCTACTAATCGACGAGGCGAGTAAGGAGGTCTTAGTTAGAGATTATAAGTCCCTTTATCCGGGTAGTAATATCCGTAACGGAGTCGACGGTAGTAGGGGCGGCGTTAGCTTTCGTCTTAATAGTCTTACTAATAGGGGCGGCCTTAATCTTTTTAGACGAGGATTTACGAGACTTCGAGATAAGCTCCTTAGCCTTTAATTCTAACGACGACTCGTCTGTCTCGCTATCCTTAAAGCTAGAGTCGTCCGCCTAGTACTTAGCGAATACGCCCTTACAGGTAAACCCCTAGACTACGATAGCTATAAGCCGGTTACGGAAATCTCGGAAGCTTATTACGTAGATCGCCTCCTTATCTATATTTTACTTTATACTAATAATCTCCTATATCTCTAGCTTAAGGTTATAAAAGAACTACTCGGCGGCTACTTTACGGTAGTCCCTACGCTTATCGGAGGTAAGCTCGGTAAGGATCGCGTCGTAAGCGAAAAGAGCGTCGCTAAGTACGTTAACGTTACTTTTAATCTTATTACGGTAAAACTTATCGATCTTTTATATAAGCTACTTATACTAGATAGGGTCCTTAACCTTCTACTCCTTTAAGAAGGCCTTCCGGATAACGCTCTAGGGGACCTCGGGGTCCTTACTATTATATTCCTCTTATAGTTCCTTATAAAGGGCCTTAGCAACCTTTTTATAAGACGAGTCGTACTACGTAAACCAGATATTAGCCTTAGTTTTATCGGGCGCTTCTAAGGCCTTAACTACTTCCTCGAAGCCCTCGAGGTACTCCGTAATATTCTTACCCTTAAATATCTCGCCTATATAGTTCTTAGGCTTCGGCTACTTACTTATACGGACGAATAACGGCCTACTCGCGCCCGCGAAGAGGGACCTAGAAGGCCTCGGGACGGAGAAAGTAGTAGCCGGCGCCTTACTAGCGGTACGGCTACTACCTAGTAAGGGCGAACCTTCGTTATTAACGGTTATATCGATATATTCGGGGCTTTAAGTAGAATAAATTAAGGCTAGGGACGGGTCGCTAGGAGGCGAGGTAGTATCGCTAAATACTTTACGAGAGTAGACGTCGAAAGGTTCTCGGTATAGGCTAAAGTAAGGCGGGTCGGCTAGTACGTACTATCCGTTACGAAAGATTTACTATTAGTAATACTAATTAGAACACTTTCTATATCTTAGGAGTACGGGGTCGGCGGAAAGGCGAATATTAAGCTTTACGGGGGAGAGGTTAGCCAAAGCTACGGTCTTAGTATCTAGACGTCTTTACGCGAGGGATAAGATCGGCGTTAAGGTTCCGACGGGTACGGGTAAGCGGTACGGTAATCTAGAGACTTTATCTTAATCGCTAGTTAATATAGTAAAGGTACTATATTTCTACTTAAAGTAAGGGAACCGTAGGATTTTTACCTAAATCCTCTTAACTCCGTAAATAGGTCTAGGACCCTAAAACTACTTTATCTATACTCGGCTTTCTTAACTCTACCTCGTAATAACGGTAATAAGCGCTAAAAGCGCTATTACCGCTAGCTATAAGATAGTTTAAATCACCGTCTCGCTTAACCCTTACCGCCGGAGTTAGTCTCCGCTTCCTAGCCCCCTTTACTCCGAAATCAGGCTATCTAAACCCTAACTATTACTAACCAGGCATCCTCGCTTAACTCCCCCCTTTTTAACTCGGTTTACCTCCTTACCTAACTCCGTTATTCCTATATCTTATTACTACGTCGCCGGCCCTTCGCGTCCACCTACTATACTTAGACTAACGGTAGTCGCCCCTTATAGTATATTAGTACTACTCTACGCAGAACGTCCGACACATCGTCGCGCCGAGAGATACGCCGGCTACTACGTATTCGCTATCGTCGTCCGGACCAGCGGTAAGTACCGGCGGCTCGACCCGGCTATATATACGGCGCTTAGCATCCGTAAAGGTAACTACCTTAGCGGTACCGCTCCCCTCTACGAGACTAAAGCCTCTATAGTCTCTCTTCTTTCTTATCTTATTTCCTCCTCTTACTATACCTCCTTTATTATTCATTTTTAATATCTCTTTTCTATCTCTTTTCTATATACCTCCTATACCCTTTCGTCTTATCCTACTAGCTATATAATAGCGGTCTTACTCGTTCTTAGGCCTCGGTCGCCGGCTTATCGTTATCTCGATATCTTATCGTCTTCTATCTTACCGTACTTACTATCTTACTTCTAATATCTTCTTACTTCTTTAATCCTCGATATCGCTTATCGCTATCTTATCTTCTATCTTATCGCTATCTTATCTTCTTAAACATCTTATTACTTCTTCTTATCCTTATCTTCGCTATATCTCTTTATATCGCTTCGCGCTTAGTTCGTCGAGATGTCTTTATTCGGTTAGTTAGTCGGTTAAACGGTATCGTCTGGTTATGCTTAGAACTACTATATAGTTGGTTTTTGGTATTTTAACTCGGTAGGGAAGTAGTTGCCGTCGAGGCGTCGTTCGTCTTATCGTCTAGGGGTTAGTTTGTCGTATTCGCTATAAAAGAACTACGCGGTTTATCTAGTAGGAAACCAGGCTACTAAGTAACTATCCGGTATAGTCTACCATTTAAATTAAGGGAAAACTACCTAAGGGAATAAATATACACTATACACTAATAATAATACCTACTACCGAAGGTAGTAGCGAAGGAGGGCGGCGATACGCGCTAAGGCAGACAGATAGGCGCGTCGAAGACGCGCCCACCGTAACACAACTACAATAACTACAAGATGGGGAAAATAAGTAACAATTAAATTAACTACCTGGCTCGTCTTGCTGCCCTTAGAGCGTCCGACAATTACAATTACACGTAAAGGGACTGTGGAAGCTATAAAGGCGCGCAAGAGAGAAGGTGTGTCTGATGATCTAAAACTAAAAATCTATAAAGGTGCGCGCGACGAAGAGATGCCTATCGCTCCAGTGGCTGCGCGCGCTATAAGGCGCCGCCCCACCTATACAAAGCTACCTAAACTACGTAATTACCCTGCGCTCTAACTTAATATAGTATCTAGAGTAATAATTAATTAGTTAAAGTATAATCTAGTATCTAAGTCGGTCGACTTACGGAATCTCTTTACCGGGTTATTCTTAATAAGATAGTTAATCGAACTAGTCTCCGTAGTATTATTAACCCTATTGGAAATATCTTATTAGCGCTTTAGTAGTATCTCGATTAAATATATAAACCTTACTATATAGTATATAGGGTAATAAGTATTTAGTTATAAACGGGGTTAATATTAAAGGATTACCGATTTCTTTTTATCCTATTCCTTACTATATAAATTCCTAAGGTTTATTATAATGTTGGATAGATTGTAACTTACGTTTTAAGGGCTGTCTTATAGTTAGTAGTCGGTAATAGTAGAGGAGTATAAATGTTTAGGACGTCGTCTTCTAACCTAAAGATATATTATTTAGAATGGAAATAAAGTATACTATAAATAGAGAAACTTACCGATTAAGCTCCTTATCTCTTTCTAATATCCATTTATTATACTTTTCCTTTCTTTAGCGCCTAATATTTACAGTATCTTACGGAGGCGGGTCGAGTATTTTATTAGAAGGTAAATAGGACCTAGCATTTATTAATTAGATTAAGTTAATAGGTTATATATAAAGGGCCGGACCTTCGTATAGGTATTAAGACTATAGATAAAGCGCTGAAACTATTACTAATAGTCTTTAGTAGGAGTTAAAGCTTCCGCTAAATTTTAAAAGTTAAGTTACTTCCCCTATATTAAGAGGAAGCTATAATTAGTATTAAGATACTAGTACAAATATTCGAACCCTAAGACTAACTTTAGGTACGGATATCGTATATTTTGTATAGGTTATTCTATTTCCTTCTTACTAACGTTAGTAATATTTATCCTTAGATAGTTATCTACCTATATAATAGAAATAATTTGTTATTTCTAGTTCTGGGTTAGCGTCTAACCCGACCTTATAGTTAGGGTAACTATTCCTAGGTTATCGGGTCCCTATACTTATATACTAGGTATATAACTAACCTCGTTAGCCTTATTTTAAGCTTTAAGTCCGGGAGGCTAAGTCCGGTAGGCTAGTTACTATAAGATTCCTAGTTCTATTAGCTGCTTTTATAGAGAATTTTAGGTTTAGGATTAGCGTCGGATATATTCCTGGTCCCTCTAGCTCCTCCTATAGGGATTTTTAGGCTTAGCTCTAGTACTAGACCGAGCTAGCTTACTCCTTCTATAGGCTAGCTACTATAAGATCCTTAATTCTAATAGCCGTTTAGTATTAGCGCCGGACTTATTCCTCCTAGAGCTACGTAAGATTCTTAATCCCCTAGCTCTCCTTATCGGGATTCTTAAGCTTAGGAATAGTACCTAACCCTAAACCGAGCTAACTTTCCCTTCTATAGGCTAGCTGCTATAAGATCCTTAATTCTTATAGCCTCTTAGTATTAGCGTCGGACTTATTCCTCCTAAAGCTACGTAGGATTCTTAGTCCCTTAGCTCTCTTTATCGGGATTATTAGGCTTAAGAATAGTACCTAACCCTAAACCGAGCTAACTTTCCCTTTTATAGGCTAGCTACTATAAGATCCTTAATTCTTATAGCCTCTTAGTATTAACGCCGGACTTATTCCTCCTAGAGCTATGTAAGATTCTTAGTTTTCTAGCTTTCCTTATCGGGATTCTTAGGCTTAGGAATAGCACCTAACCCTAAACCGAGCTAACTTTCCCTTCTATAGGCTGGCTACTATAAGATCCTTAATTCTTATAGCCTCTTAGTATTAGCGTCGGACTTATTCCTTCTAAAGTTATATAGGATTCTTAGTCTCCTAGCTTTCTTTATCGGGATTATTAGGCTTAAGAATAATACCTAACCCTAAACCGAGCTAACTTTCCCTTCTATAGGCTAGCTACTATAAGATCCTTAATTCTTATAGCCTTTTAGTATTAGCGCCGGACTTATTCCTCCTAGAGTTACGTAAGATTCTTAGTCCCCTAGCTCTTCTTATCGGGATTCTTAGGCTTAGGAATAGTACTTAACTTTAAACCGAGCTAACTTTCCCTTTTATAAGCTAGCTACTATAAGATCCTTAATTCTTATAGCCTCTTAGTATTAGCGTCGGACTTATTCCTTCTAGAGCTATGTAGGATTCTTAGTCCTTTAGCTCTCCTTATCGGGATTATTAGGCTTAAGAATAGTACTTAACCCTAAACCGAGCTAACTTTCCCTTCTATAGGCTAGCTATTATAAGATCCTTAATTCTTATAGCCTCTTAGTATTAGCGCCGGACTTATTCCTTCTAGAGCTACGTAAGATTCTTAGTCCCCTGGCTCTCCTTATCGGGATTCTTAGGCTTAGGAATAGTACTTAACCCTAAACCGAGCTAACTTTCCCTTTTATAGGCTGGCTACTGTAAGATCCTTAATTCTGATAACCGCCTAGTATTAGCGCCGGACTTATTCCTCCTAGAGCTATATAGGATTCTTAGTCCCTTAGCTCTCCTTATTAGGATTATTAGGCTTAAGAATAGTACCTAACCCTAAACTAAGCTAACTTTCCCTTCTATAGGCTAGCTACTATAAGATCCTTAATTCTAATAGCCGCTTAGTATTAGCGCCGGACTTATTCCTCCTAGAGCTGTATAGGATTCTTAATCCCCTAGCTCTCCTTATCGGGATTCTTAGGCTTAAGAATAATATCTAACCTTAAACCGAGCTAACTTTCCCTTTTATAGGCTAACTACTGTAAGATCCTTAATTCTAATAGCCGCCTAGTATTAGTATCGGACTTATTTATCCTAAAGCTACGTAAGATTCTTAGTCTTTTATCTCCCCTTATCGGGATTCTTAGGCTTAGGAATAGTACCTAACTTTAAACCGAGCTAACTTTTCCTTCTATAGGCTAGCTACTATAAGATCCTTAATTCTAATAGCCGCTTAGTATTAGCGTCGGACTTATTTATCCTAGAGCTACGTAAGATTCTTAGTTTTTTAACTCTCCTTATCGGGATTCTTAAGCTTAGGAATAGTACCTAACCCTAAACCGAGCTAACTTTCTCTTTTATAGGCTAGCTACTATAAGATCCTTAATTCTAATAGCCGCCTAGTATTAGCGTTAAACTTATTTATCCTAGAGCTACGTAAGATTCTTAATCCCCTAGCTCTCCTTATCGGGATTATTAGGCTTAAGAATAGTACCTAACCCTAAACCGAGCTAACTTTCCCTTCTGTAGGCTAGCTACTATAAGATTCTTAATTTTAATAGCCGCCTAGTATTAACGTCGGACTTATTCCTCCTAAAGCTATGTAAGATTCTTAGTCCCCTAGCTCCCTTTATCGGGATTCTTAGGCTTAGTAATAGTATACGACTCTAAACCGAGATCCTGGATTCTTATAGCCGCTTAGTACTAGCGCCGGTAAGATTCTTAATCCCTTTAATTCCCCTTATCGGGATTCTTAGCCTTAGTAATATTACTAGATTAAGTTAGGTTATTCCTTCTAGTAGCTTACTGCTATAGGATTCTTAATTCTTATAGCTTCCTTTATTTCTATTTTTAAGGCTTTTTTATATTATTATATTAAAGGAAATTTAATCTTAGTTATTTATAATATTACAAAGATAGTTTCTTCTATCCTAGTATCTCCCCTCTTATTTCTAACTTACTAGCTATCTCCTTACCCGCTTAGTAGGGATATCTAATAGTAACCCGATTTATCCCCTTAACTATTTATCTTAGCTTAGCTATATATAAGAGTAGTCTAATCCTCCTTATTCCTATAAGGCTCTTCGTTCTCGGAGTTAGTAGCTTATACCCCTAGTAGCTAATCCCCGTTAACCCCCCCTAAGCTAATAAAGGCTTTATCGCTACTATATCGTATTCCCCGATTTCCCTACCGTAATAGTAGTTAATCGTCTTCTTCGTTATCTAGTTCCGTATTCTAAAGCTCGTTCTCGGGCTCGATTAATCCCTTGTTACTTTAGCTGCTTCGGTAGGACTTTTCGGGCTTTATACTAGCGCTATATCGGGCTAGCTCGTCCCTTTTAGCCTAGTTCCCTTAGCTGCTTCTATAGGGACTTTCGGGATTAGTATTAACGTTAGACTCGCGCCCGGTACTAATATTAGCCGTAGTTACTAAACTTCCGGTATGGCTAACGGTTAAATTAGTATTATCGTATTTATTACCCGGGCTATCGTCGGAAAGGGGCGGGGGGCTTATAGATCTATCGTCGGAAAGGGGTAGGGGGCTTAAAGGTCGGCGTTAATTAGATTACTTTTTATCGATCTCGTAAACTCGTAAGTATATCGAAAGTAAGGTAAGTAAGTCGCTAAACTTAAACTCTAAAGCCTTTACCTTTCCAGATCTAAGTAGGTAGGTTATATTATTAGGCGGTAATAGTTTATACTTAATAATAAGTATTACTAAATTATAATTCGCCCTCTTATAAAGTTCTTTAAACCTTAAGGTATACTTCTCTATAAGCCGAACTATAAATTTAAATATCTCTATAGAAACCGTAGTATTCGTAGGTTCCTTAAATTTATCCTTACTAGTATTACCCTTTAAATTGTTAAAGTTAGTTAAGAGGTTAACCTTCGGCAGAAAGGTAAGGATACCGGGACTAAAGTACTTAACAAGAATAGATAGGGGTTTATTACGAATGATTTCTTAGGTATAATTTTTTTTTACGATATTAAGGTAGGCTATAACGTAAGAGTTTAGTTAAGCT
Organism: Podospora conica; assembly: GCA_030685255.1. Taxonomy (NCBI): domain Eukaryota; kingdom Fungi; phylum Ascomycota; class Sordariomycetes; order Sordariales; family Podosporaceae; genus Podospora; species Podospora conica. The sequence continues at coordinate 21,308 of MU839603.1, forward strand.
TATTTCTTAACGCCTAATATAACTAGTTTAGGATTTTAGTTAAGAAATTATCGGAAGGGGACTAATACTATAAGGGTATTAAGATCTACCTTTCCCGTCTCGTCCTTTAAATAGTAGTTAATATTAGTAGCCTCCTAATAATATAGTAAGGTTATCCGAGTATAAAGTTGTCGGAGATAGTAAACCTTTTTTATATCTATAGTATTTGGTTAGTTAATAAGAGTATGAAAGTCCTAGACCTCCTCGAGGGATTAGAATACTTTAAAGACTTGGGAATAGCCGATTTACTTAAGTATAGTAGAGAACTCCTTACGTTAGATTGTAGTGTCTAGGGGTATCGTATTCGCTATTATAGTATAGTACTCCTTATATAGATTACGGAGGTTACTAGCCTCTTCCGAGCTAATGATTCGGGAAAGGAGTTGTATGTCTGCTATTATCGTATCTTTCTAGGCTCTAAACTCTAGGTTTTTTCGGATATCGGTTAATACCTTATCGGCTAAAATATACGGCTGGATTATCGCGAGTATAGTTACAATTACTAGCTGGTTTATAAGGTTTTTAATTACCTTTTAAGGTATAAAGTAAGCCTAGTTTATATGTTTAATCGTAATATTATTACTTAGATATTTTAAAGGGTAGGTATCCGGCTTAGTAGGGTATTATACCCGCTTTAGTCGTAAGTATAGGGGTTTTATACTCTAGCTTTACTAGGATAGGATAGGTATTCCTTAGGAAGTATTAGTATTAGGTAGAGAGCTTTTAGGTTAGCTTTATAAGGGTAGTATATTAACGCCGTCTCTATTATTTCCGTCGTCGTCGTCCGAAGTTAATATAATATTAGTCTTTAGACGTCCTTACTTCCGTTAATAAGGCTCCCCGTTATCGGTATTCTTAAAGTCGTTTTAGGATTATTAAGATAGCCTACTT
>MU839604.1:0-21944 GCA_030685255.1 Podospora conica
GGCCGGCCCCCCGGCCCGCGCCGCGCCCCCGCCCGCCGGGGCCCCCCCCCCCGCCCCCCCCCCCCCCCCCCCCCCCCCCCCCCCCCGCCCCAGCCGCCAACGAGGATGTAGGAGAGAGCCAAGCAAAGGCAAGCAACCAGAGACAAGGCGTGGCAGCCCTGGGGACCGGGGTTTAGGAGGATTAGTTGACGAGAGACTTGGCCCAGCTTGCGGATGATGTGCAGACGAAGGTTCAAGGGGGGGTTCCGTCTGGGGAAGCAAGCCAGGGTGTAGGGGACGAGACAGCTGTGCTGAATGGCAGCCACACACACCGGATCGAGAAGAGCCACGAGAGGCGGCGGGAGGGGTGTTGTCGACGTGGGATTACGACGGGGGGCGGGCGATGGACCGCTAATAGCAGGATCGAGTGGTGGCCAAACACGAAGAGAGAGATGGGCGCTAGAACTGCAGATGCACGCCACCTCTCGGGTAGCAAACCTGTGCCGCCCGGCAAGCCCCCTGATGGTATATCGATGGTCTCGGCACTACCAGTCACCGCGTCGGCACGGAGATCGGATCAGAGATGCTCAGGCTGACCGGGTTCTGGACGAGTAGCGAAGGTGATGTGATGGAACAGAACAACGAGGTTCAAGTAGCGCCGGACCAGAACCTGTGAGGTTGACGGTGAGAGAAAGGGGGGAAAGAGGGTTCGCGAAACACAGTCTCGGTCTTGTTCCTCTGGCCGCCGCGAGAATCCGTCCACTCACCTCGTCGCTGGCACGCTATGGTGCGGAGGACTTGCGGGGGGAGAGAGCTGCTGGTGCCAGACTGCCAGTGCTGGTCTCTTGGAATCAGACTCAGTCCAAATTGGCTGTGCAACCCGAGGCTGCTGGGCGTGTCGTCTTGATTGGGCCTTGTGGTCGTGCAGCGGTTCACGGCATGCCGGCCCTCATATCAGCTGCTGGGTGTCTGAAGAGGCTGACAGTGTTGACGGGATGGCTGGTCGAGGGCGGGCGGGGATGCGGTGAGCCTGGGAGTCTGGGAGCCTGGGAGCCTGGGAGCCTCGGTGTCGGGGCAGGGGAGGCATTGTCGGAAGTGCACGTCGAGTGTGTCCTGGGCCGGCTTGGTTGGCCGACATGGACTGGAGCGTCTGGTTTCAAGACGACTGTCGTTGAGTCTTGGCCGCGCCATCATTTCCACTCCCGCCGATGGCAGATTGAATGTCTGGAGCAGGAGAGACAGCGAGGTCACTGCGGTTTGCCTCGCCAGCGCAGGAAGACGGTCGCCAAGCCTGGTGATGTGTTTGGGTGGTGGTGACGACGGGGGATGAGGAGTCAACGGACTGGACTGGACTGGACTGGACTCGGCGAGTGTCAAAGGAGCAAACAAGCGCCATCTGTCGAGAGTATCGGTCTGGTGCATAGCATGGGCGGCAGCAGGTCGAGGATGTGGCAGCAAGCCGTGGACAAACCTTCGGGAGCTGTCAGGGCCTGCCTGCCCGTCTGCGTGGTGTCGGCAGCCAATATTGACGTGAGATGTCGGCATTGAGGTGAGGCTCGCGGACTGGTGCGAATGCAAAATTCAAAATGCAAAATGCTGAAAAAAACAACGGACGCGGCAATTCCCCTGCAGAATTTTGTCATGTGGCGTCCGGGGGGGCATGGCACAGTGTGCACCTGCAGCTTGCTCTTCCATTCCTGCCCTGCTTCTGCTTCCACAGGAACTGAAGGTAATGGCCTATTGGAGAAGGTTTGAATGATTCTTGTCCACTGGCAAACTTTTCTTTCTCTCGTCAAAATCAAGCCCGCGATAACAACAAGGGGCTTTTTCCAGCCGAGTTAATTGCGATTCATCTTTTATCACGACTCGCATTGGCATTGGCACTTTTGTTTCTCTCCCTCACCATTGTTACGGCCCACGGCTACCTGCGTTCGCCTCTCCGTCGACAATGGCCTTGGACTCGATGATTGGGTGCCGGAAATACCAACGCCCGTAGCACGGCATGTATCCGCATGTCCGCAGTCGGCTCCCTCTCGTCTCCTATATTACTTGTCGCCCTTCCGTCCTCGCTGCCAGCGACCGCCCGCTAGCTCTTCCGCAGCCGGCTTGGCTCCCAGGAGTCCAGGAATTCAATCTCGACACCTGCTGCGTCTCCTCGCTTCCCTCCTCTGCGCACCCGACCAGCCATCCCCCATCCTCCAGACACACGAGGTGGCGCTCCCCTCTCGCCATTTGCCAGTCGTTGCGCGACCCATCTCCATGCACTGCACCTGCGAGTCTGTGACGATGGCGCCGGCTGCCTGGACAGTGACGTCCGTAACGACTTGACCAAACATTTCCAAATCCCGCTCCCAGCCCGGCCGGGTTTGACATTGAGAGAGGGCGGTGCTCCGAGCACGGTACCTGCATTGGGCTGCTGCTACTGTACACATGTCTTGATTGCCCATTGCCGAGGACTCGTTCGGAATAACCACTCCAGCCTGCCACACGTTGCGCCGGTCTGGACTTGTGACGACTTTGGCTCCTGCGGTTTCGGGTCGCCGTGTCTTGTGATGATCTGGTCCGGTGTACTGACCGAGACCGTCACCAGCTCTGTTCGCCACCGGGGAGACAGGGGAGACACCGTTGGAGACGAGACTTTCGAGAAGAGGAAGCGAGGCTTTTCGACGACTGTCCATTGACCAAGATTGTTCTGGTGGACTATCAGCGTGTCAGAGTGTGGCCCGGGGTTTGAAATGTTGGGTTGGGTTCCCCCTCTGTTTCCAGGCAATCTTCACCGGCACCCAAGATGTCGCCATCGTGCACAATCTGCCACATATCGGAGTAAAGCCCTGACAACAAGCAGGGACCGCCCCCTGAACCCCAACTCCCGATCTGCAACCCAACTGCAGAACCGGGTCCCACTGTCCCAGGACCCAGGCAGACAAGCACCGAGTACCGGCATCCCCCACACACCCATCTTTTCCATCTCCTCTCGACGACGAACAAGGCTATCTCCACCTCCTACCTCGCCCAATGTATCCAACACATGCTGCAAGCCATCTGAATTGGCCAAAAAACCGTCAAACTGCAGCGACCACTAGCCCTCAAACAACTCGGCGCATACGCATCAGTCTTGATCTCAACCGCCTCCCCCCTCAGCACCGTGGAGGCTGCCGTCCCATCGGAGCCAGGCCATATGCTGGCCAATGAGCCAGATTGACGATGTATGCCCTCGATGTTTGTCTGCCGCCGCGCCATGCGCCAAGGCGGCTCTTTCGTATCCCCGCCACCTCGAGACTCGGGACTCAGTGCCGAGTCGCCCAGGGGGGGCAAACTGAACGTCGGAAACGTCAAAGATATCACGGTGTGGCAGGTCAAGGTGTGAGATGCACCTCCTCACGGCGGTAAAGTCTTCGTTGTCAATATGCCAGTGAAGCCTCGGGCGTAGCCAAGCAAGCAAGCAGCATCGTTCTTGTGTTCATGTGGTTGGTCGCCGTTCAGTTTGGCTGCAACGCCGTCAACACCATCACATCCGCCTTATCAGAATGCCTTCGTGTTATTCTCATCGGCAGAGGCACCAACAGCCATCTACTATGGACAGCCCGTATAGGAGGGACTGGGCAATATCGGGAGATTGACTACACCCGAGTCCAGAGAGTAAATATCCCCAATCATCATGCAGTATTTTGAGGCATCTGGGGACTACCAACCATCACAGACTGGAAATATAGCACCCACCATAAGTCCATGACACGAGAGCCCGCGTCAGCCCATCCATCTCCAATTGCAAGGCATCTTTCATCTTCATCCAATGCCCAGCTCGCACCTAAACCACAGCCGCTCCTCATCCCAGCAACTCCCCTGACAACCTACCTCCTCATCCCCCGTCCCCGTCCCGAGTCCCCATCCCCCGTCCCTGTCATTCAGCCCGAGCCTCGCTTCCCCCCTCCCCCGACCCTGTCTGTACAATGACCCGGATCAAAAACCCATCATGATTGATCGAGATCCCATCGGAAAGCCAGTCCGAGTCGCTGTGATTCTGATCCTGTGCTGTGCCTGTGCCTGTCCCAAAATTCCCTCCGCCCCTCCGCCCCTCCTGGTCCTCCTCGTCCGGTTTTGTTTCACACACACACAGACCCGAGATGATTGACGCGGGTCAGGCACCGGAGATTTCTCTGGTACATGCATCATGATGTGTACAGGGCAGGAGGCGAGGGGGTGAGACCTCTCGAGGAGAGTCCTGATTCCCGGCTGCCAGGCTTAATGGTGTGGTATATGTTACTTGCCGAGCTACCTACGTGCCGATACGCTGGGTGGTCACGGTAAGATCTTTTGGGGGTTGAAGGGGAGAGGATGGGTTGTGCTTTGGGGTGGTTCCTGTTGTTGTCCTTGCGAAGTTTGGTCGGTTTCGGATATAATATAGACTAGTAGTGAAGCCAGATGGACCTACCATAACTGCGGGGACTCAAGCTATCCCGAGAGCAAGGTGGAGTGGTTTCGTTTTTGACATGTAGCAGATGGTGACGACAGCATGTAGGTGGGGTATTCTGCTGCGATGGTAATGCACTGGAGTCTAGTACTATAGCTAATACAAACCCAAAGCAGTGACCTCATCACAACCACCCTACCTACTATAACTCCCATCAATAGTATAATCCTTCTTCGGCCCCTTAACCGTATACGCCAACCTCCACCCCCCCAACTCCACCGCCTCAAACCGAAACTCATACCCCACATCATAAAAGTCCTCGATGCACATATGCCCCGCCGTCGCCCGCCACCCCTTCCCATCATCCTCCTGCCCCCCTTCAGGCTCCGCAAACTCAACATTATGAAACAGATAATCCGCCCTCTTCTGATCATCCGTCCTCACAAACCACACGCTCAACCGGTCCGCCACCTCGTCATACCGCCACACATACCGCCTCGTCGCGCGAAACGTCAGCCCATTGGACGCCCTAAAGTCCCCCTCCTCGACGTAGAGGTACTCGAGCCCCGGGTCGCTCCCCTCCGCGTCGCCGCGCCCGTCCCGCGTCCCCTCGCGCAGCAGGAAGCGCGCGGTCCCGCTAAAGTGCCCGCTGGGATGGCTGGGCAGGCGGCTGGTGAGCGAGCGCTCGAGCTTCCACTCGCCGAGGAGGGAGCGGAAGACGGCGCGGGCGACGTACTTTGTCGAGGTGAGGGCGGCGCGGACGGAGCGGTCGACCTGGGCGAGGGAGAGGGCGGCCTGGTCTTTCTGGGCGGCGGTCGCGGTCTTGGGGGGGAAGCGGGCGGGGGTGAGGATGTCGGTGGGTTGGTTGGACGGGGGGAGGGCGGGCATGTTTGGTTGCGGAGGGGATATCGAGAGGCCGAGGGCTGAGGCGAACTCGTGCATCAGCCAGACGTAGTCGCCCATGGGGAACTGGGACATGCGGGGGTCGGTGCGGAGGCTCAGGGTTCGGTCGATGGAGGTGTCGTTGGCCAGGGCGTCTTGGATGTGGGGTGGGAGGGTCGGGGAGGTCGGACCTCCCGCGAGGAAGAGCTCCGTGACGAGGCGGGCCTGCATCTCGGCGACGCCCCAGTACGGGGAGCGATAGAAGCCGACGAAACCGAGGCCGGGAACGGCGGGATGGTGAGTGTTGTGGAACGCCAGCGCAACGGGGTTGTTGTTGTCGGTCGGAGACACGCTGAGGGCTTGCTGGACGGAGCTGGGGAGATAGGAGAGTGAGCTGGCTGCGTCGAAGCCAGTGGCTAGCACGACCGCCGCAATGTCCTCGATCTTGGCCTGGGATGGTGAGATGACGGCCACATTGCCTTGCAACCCATCGAGCCTGCCATAAGAAACCGAGATGAGGCCGGAACGGACAAAGTTGGTGTAGTGTTCGCTGATCCCGAGGTAGGGAGGGTTGAGGGTGTCGTCGTCACTGATGGCAATCTCGGGCGAGAAGATGGACTGGTCTGTTCCTGCAATAGTCCTGTAGGCCTTGTGGGCGATTCTGGCCGCGTCTTCGGATATGTGGCCTTGGGTGTTGGCGATAGGCTGCGCTCGGTTTCTCAGGTTGTAGAAGGAGAGGTCCATCGGCAGAAAAGGGGGTGCGGAGGTTGCCGGCTGTGGTCTACTGTCAGCTGCTGGACGAACACGCATGTCACAGGGAGGTGTACCTTCGGAGAGACGTGCAACGGCAAGACCCAAGCCTTTTTCTGGACGACATGATGTATCGAGTAATTTTCAGGGTGTGCGATGGGACTTGTGCCAGGGGAATGTGCTGCCGAGGAGAGGTGGGTGGCGATGGTGTCAGCAATCTCAATGCCCGAGAACTGTCCGCCAACAATAAGTATTTTGCCTCCTTGTCCGCCGGTGGCCCCAAGGAGGCCGGCGAGATCTCGGTATTTGCTGCTGTGTAGGATTGGGATCGACGGGGCGTCCGGCACAGCAGACGGGATGAGGGGCTTGCCAAAGATGCCGGAGGCGACGACGAGGTAGTCGAATGTTTGTTCGTCCACGGCGCCTTGGGCAGTGCGTGTCTGGACGCGCCACCCGGATGCTGACGATGTGCTGGCGTCGGGGGAAGAAAGGGGTTCAGCCTTTTCGACGCGTGTATCGAGCTTCAAGTGGGCGGCCTGACAATAGGTCTGGTAATACCGGTCGAGATAGCGGCCAACCTGCCAAGCTTTGGGAAACTCTGGCGTGGCATCGTCCCAGGCGAGGTCGCTAAACTGGATGGTGTGTCGACTTCCGTTGACGGCCATCAGGGGATGGACAAGGCCGGCGCCATCGTCGCTCCGCAGCGGCCACAAGCCACCGATGCGGGGTTGGGCTTCGAAGACAGTAACGTCAAAGGCCCCGGGAGGGGCGTCGTTGAGGAGAGACTTGGCGGCCGTGAGTCCGGCCGGACCAGCGCCTGGGGGTTGGGTTGGCCTTGTCAGCGCGTGGCACTGGGGGTGTGGTCCTCGTCCTCGTCCCCAGTCCTCGTCCCCAGTACTCGTTCGAAAAGGGGCTACATGTACGCACCGACAACACACACCGTCTTTGGCATCCTGCCACCGGGACCAGAACTGGATGTGGATCGGGGGGGTGGCAGTTCGACCAGCGACCAAAGGGGGACCGGCAACGAGGACCGAGGGGCGCCGAGAGGCGCAAAGGGGGTCCCGGCGGTGTTGGGCGCAGAGGCGGGGGGAGGACGACGACAGGAGGGCTCGAGCCGGGACAGGGCGCGCTGCGAGGCGGAGGGGCATACGGGGGCGGCAGCGGCAGCGGCAGCGGTAGCGGCAGCGTCGGCGGCACACAAGCTTCGATTCTAGGTTCGAAGGTCGAAGGTCAGGTCCAAGGTCCAAGGATTTTCTCCCGACTCCCGACTCCCGGCTCCCGAGTCTTCCTGATCGCGTTGCACCAGATGCGCTGGGTGCACTAGCGAGAAGGGCGTGAAGGGGGTGTCCTGGGCGCAGAAAGTGGCCATGCAATGCTGGCCAAGGCCGAGGGCGGACTCGACAAGGCACGGGAAGCAAGGAGTCCACTGTCAAGCTGGGCAGGCCGGGTTGGGGAGGTGAACGCGCAGGGGAAAAGGTGCAGCAATTTGCAAGGCCTTTGCAAGGCAAACAGGCAATGGCAATGCGGTTTTGATGGCATTGGGCAGATTTCACGTCAAGTCAAGCTTTTCGGGCGGCGATCTGGGACCAGGGAGAGGCCCGTGCATCCTTGCGAGTACAAGGGCATGTCCACTGTATTGTTCACTGTATTGTCTTTGAGTATCACTCAAGAATCTCCATTCTCTGGGCATCTGGAGACATGGAGGGTGACGGTGACTGTTGAAAAAATAAAAATAAAAATAAAAATCCACAGACATCCAAATGTCTCTCTCGAGTCGACAGTCGGTTTGACTTGCACTTGACATCCACCTGACGACGCTAACTCGATGCATCATGGCGCGCCTGGTTATCGCATGCAGCCCTTTCGCAGCGCATCATTGTCTGTTCGCTGCCGTCGTCAAGTGGTGTGGAGCAAGACTTGGCGATTTTTGACGACAAACATGCAAACCGCCATCTTCCAACTCCAACTCCATCTCCATCCCATCTCCCAGAACGCCCTCTCCCCTTTCTCACAGGTAGCCGCTTTGCTATCTCTCTCGGCATCATCCTCGGCTGACGACAGCCGTTATTTGCGGTGTGTCCGACGACCTGCCACCACCACGATGAGGCGTCCACTCTCGAGTCTCCAGAGTCCAGACACGACAACGCCCAACTGCAGGTGGGCAAACATATTGACCTAACCCGCCAAATACACAGTGATGCCTCTCTCCTATTCCCGAATCCTTGGCATACACATGGACGCGCGCTTCCAACACCATCGTCGTCCACGCCGGCCTGCCCCAGCCAGGGCCCAGGGCTCAGGGCCGTATTCCTGAGCAATAGTCTTTGCGACCATGGCTACACAACAGATGCGCTAGCAAGCACGTCCTGGTGATGGCATGCATGGGATGGCAGACTGTCTACCCTGACAACCACGACATGATGGACTGCATCGTGAGGACTCATGAGGACCCTCCTGCCATGGCAGCACCACGCCGGGCGGTGAAGGATCCACGCCAACCTTAATGCAGCCTTGCTGGCCTCCTTTTCGTGGATTGCATCCTGACCCAAGCCAAGTGCTGCGACTTCCCTGATTCCAATCCGGCACGCGGCAGCTCTCCCCTTTCTCCCCTCCCAAGTCTGAACATCTCGAGCCCCCCCTCTGCACACCGCCGCCGGCCCTGGTTCTCGTGATGCCAGTCTTGGCAGACAAATATCACCACGACGTCCAGTCCGGGGCGCTTCTCCTGCCGGAGCGGCGTCTGACGAGCATCGGAACCCCAGCCCTGGTCCAATCGACGACAACACCGATGGTGTGGCTTGCAGGATGGAGCCTGGGGCTCAAAATGAAAGAAGCATTACGGCGCACACCACGCCCACCCCACGAGTCCACGACAGGCCAGCCAGTCCAGCCCAGAGAAGCAGGAGAAACACCACGCAATCCCATCTTCCCGTCTTGGCTCTTGGCAGATGCTCGCCATCGTGGGCCACGACGCCCGCCGAGAATGTGGCCGGGAGCAGAGGGCGACTCGGCCACTGGACCGGAGCCCGAAGCGCCCACGCACACCCCCCTTCTTCGAAAAGCTTCTTGTTCCCGTCTTCCGCCCGGGATCCATCCTCCCAGGTGATCCCCCACACGTGGCCCTCGTTTCGAGCCGTCGTTCGTCATATCCCTCGAGGCCACGATCCCAACCCGTCACAGATGCCAAAGATCCGCCCTTGCCGGAAATCGTGTCAGACCCCACTGGTGTCGTCCCTCCCGTCGGTTGCGATGCTAAAACCTCGCCAGGATAGCGGCCGGGGCGGGTGCGAGCGAGTTGGTTACATCGCTCTGAGGCAGAGCTCGGGCGAACCGGGTGCCCGCAGCGAGGATGCAGTCGTGACACCCTTCGCACCAATCTCGACAGCGCGCGGACTGACGGTTTCCGCACCAGCGGTGCCCTGGATCTGGCGCAACCTGCTCAGCACGTGGACAGTACGTCGTCCTACCGGGTGCCTGCTCTCAAGCTGTCATTACAGAACGGACACTTGCCAGAGGCACCAGAGGCAGGCCACGGGGGATCCTACGTCCCTCGGTGACGCTCGCGCGGCTTTATTCTCTGCAAGACTCTCCGTCCCTTCTCCGCTCTGCTCGGACGACGTGCATCAAGGGTTCACCGGGTCGCCTGTTGGACCACCCCGATCATGACGGTCCCCGCCGTCTTTCCGAGGCCCAACCAGCCGAGCAAGCGATGACGGACAGACAGACACAACAACACAAAGTCTGGCACCAACACCAGGATGACGCGACGGCAACACCAAACAGGTGTCGGTGGATCTGGCGCGCTCGGACTTGCCGCGGTTGCCCCAGCACAAATGACAAGCTGCCAAAGGAGAGGGTGAGTCTGTGAGAGCCTCGGCGCCCCTGACAGTTCCAGCGGATTGGCCAATGGCCCAATTGCGCAAACAACCTGGCCCCGGGCGCGGACCGACGGGCTGGCTGCCCATCATCTCCCGGGATAATTCGAGAACAGGCGTCCTCGGCGGCCAGCAGCGTGGGACCCCAGTCAGGGCGCCCGATATTCACGCGCAAACGATGGATGCTGGCCAGGTATTAGCTGCAGCTCCCCCGCGCGCCGGGCCCTGGTTGGTGACCACGAGATGAGATGGTGCGGGCCGTGCCATTTCACCCGAAGGACGGTCTCCGTTCCCCGCAAACCCATGCTCCTTCGCCCCCTCGAGCCGAGCGGTCCCGTTGTCGCCCTGCTGTTCCGTCGCCCGTCGCCTTCGCCTCCGCGTGTGGCCCTCGCCGGCCCCCAACTCGCCGTCCGCTGGCTCCGTGTAAAGGCCGTAGTGACTGGGGGAGCTTTCAGGCCCATGTCTTGATGCTCATTTCGAGACTTGGGAGCCGAATATTGGGTGGCACAGTGCCTTGATGTGACTGGAATAGGAACTGAGACACGATGACGCCCCAGGGCGACGGACACAGGCCGCGTTATCTTGGTTGCGTCCATCTATCTGGCATGCACTCGAGGTCAGGCGGTGCGCCACAGGTTTGCTCTTCGAGGGTGCCGGGGGGGTGCCAGGTGCTACGCAAGACCCGGGAATAGCTTCCCGATCAGCACTCCGAGTTGCGCCCGGGGGTATGGCAGCAGCAGCAGCAACTGCAATGAGTACTAGCAGACAGCGAACGAGTGTCGTGCCCGCGTCTGGCCACTGGCCACTCAGACAAGAGTGCACAGCTGCTCCCAGGTTCCCTTCCCTACCCCTGCCGTGGAGTGGCGTGCCGGCCAACAAAACAGGGCAGGGCCAGGGCACCATGGAGGCTTGGGGCAGCGTTCCAGCCGTTCTAGAAATCCAGGCGGTCCCAGTCTCAGCAGCTGAGACGAGCACCTAGACGCGCTGCGCGCCCACGCAAGAGACCGATACCCGAACTCCCGGTGACCGGAAGCCGTGCCTCCCCTGATGAGACCGGGAGCGGGGCGAGAGTCAAGACGTCTGCTGCACCCCAGGATGGCCAGATGAGATGTATGGCCCCCCTTGGCTTCCATGCCTTGCTTGGGACCGGGATGGACGGGACGGGAGGGAGATGCCCATGGAAATACGATACGGGTAACGGAAACGAGAAGGAGGGGGGAAGATTGGGGACGCATGAGCAGCCCAGCCTGGAAGGGGAAGGGATTTGGGACCCCGGCAACCTACACACCCACCCTCCCCCCTCCCACCCACCTACCCTGGACTCTACCCATGCTGCCGCGGGCGTCGCGAGACATACAGCCCGTCCACCACCCACCACCGGCTCTCTGGGATGGAAAGGACGGGCGGCCAAGTCTGAACAGTCCCGGCTCCCGTGGCGTACCCCAAACGGTCCTCCGCCATACCTTACTTCCATACTTATACCAAGCGTCAACAGGCCACCCCCCCCCCCCCCCCCCTCCCCCCCATTCCCCCATTTAGGGCTCCCCTCCCACCTGGCACCTTCCCCCGCCTTGTCTAGCCCCATTGTACCTATCTGCCTCCAGGTCAAGCGTCCTTCCCCTCCGCCGACCAATTGTTGCAGGAGCGACTCCTCGCCCTCAACGCCAACACCTCCCCCGAGGTCGACCGGGACAAACGGGATTGGCAGATCTCGGAGCCTTGAATCGCCGAGAGATTTATTTTTCTCTCACGCGGTTTCCATCCCACCGCCTCCCTCTCTCCATCCGTTGTCGTCCCGAGTCTCAAACCTCCACCCACCACCCCGTCGCAAGCTCCAGTCGGCAACGTTCCTGATCCTCCCACCCACCAAGTTGAGGCTCGAGCCCTCACTCCCGGCCCTCCCCGCCGCGCCATTCACCGGCAACGGCGCGACCTAGTGAATCCACGATCTGCGCTTCCAAAGCCACCGGACAACGGGACTTGGTGTCCTGGCCGGACATGAGCAATGGGTGAGTGAAGGCGGTTCCACACCAACGTGATGTTCTGTCGGGTTGGTGTCTCCGGGACCACGACGCAGACCAGTGAATCGAACCGAAGCGGATCTTGAAGCACGACAAGGCTTTTTGTTGATTTAGCTTCCTCGCTTCCCGCTCCCGTGTCCGATCCCAGGACCGTGTTCTCTGGTTCATCCACACTCGGAAATTCTCCTCGACAGTCCCGTCCTCGTCCCATCCCAAAACTGTGGGTCTGAGGGTCCGAGTGAGCAACGCTGACGTCTACTTCTTCTTCTTCGGCCATTTAGCGAAAATTATTAAGCACAAGGGCAAGTGGTTTTACTTGGAGTCGGTCGTCAAGATGACGGACAAGGAGAAGCACTCGAGCGATGCCAACAACAGCCACGACGAAGGCATGGACATCCATGCGGACCCAGACGCCCACCTCAGCCTCGAGGAAAAGGAAGAAGTTGTAGGTGATCCACCGTCGATCCTCGAGCAGCTACCTCCAAAACCCCGAGCAACATGCTAATTCCATTCCCTCGGCTCAGGACCGCAAGCTCGTCCGGAAACTCGATCTCATGCTCATTCCCTGGGTACGTTGCCACTCCCCGTCCCCCTCCCTCGGCAAGTTGCACAGACCCTGACCCTGACCCTGCCACCAGCTCTGCTTCCTCTACCTGCTCGCCTTTCTCGATCGGACCAACATCGGCAACGCCAAACTCGCCGGCCTGGGCCACGACCTGGGCCTCACGACGGCCAGCTACAACGCCACCCTGACCATTTTCTTCGTGTCGTACGCCGTCTTTGAGCCGGTAACCAACATCCTGCTGAAGCGATGGCGCCCATCCTACTTCATCCCAATCACCATGTAAGTGAGCACCGCCGCTGCACCTTTGCGCTTCTTGTGCGATCCCATGCGTGCGCATCATGTCGGCTGACACACACGGCGGCGCACAGGGTCCTCTGGGGCGCCAGCATGCTGGGGATGGGGTTCGTCGACAGCTGGTCGGGGCTCATGGCGGCCCGGTGGTTCCTGGGCCTGACCGAGGCCGGCCTCTTCCCGGGGGTCAATTACTACCTGTCGTGCTGGTACAAGCGGTCCGAGTTCGGCGTCCGCGCCGCCATCTTCTTCTCGGCGGCCGCGCTGTCGGGGTCGTTCGGCGGGCTCCTGGCCGCCGCCATCGAGCTGATGGACGGCTTCGGCGGCCGCGCCGGCTGGGCGTGGATCTTCATCCTCGAGGGCCTCTTCACGGTGCTCGTGGGCATCGCCTCGTTCTGGATGGTGCACGACTTCCCCGACGAGGCCACGTTCCTGACGGAGCAGGACCGCGCGCGCGTGCTGCGCCGCCTCAAGCTCGACCAGCAGGCGTCGGCCGAGCACGAGTCGTTCAAGCTCACCTACCTCTGGGAGGCCCTCCGCGACTGGAAGATGTGGCTCGGCATGGCCATCTACATGGGCTGCGACATGCCGCTCTACGCCTTCTCGCTGTTCCTGCCGACCATCGTCAACGACCTCGGCTGGAACACGAGCGTCGTGCGCTCCCAGCTCATGTCGGTGCCGCCCTACGCCGTGGCGGCCGTGCTGACGGTGGTCGTGGGCTTCGTCGCCGACCGCACCAAGTCCCGCGGCCTCTGCAACATCGTCACGTCGCTCTTTGGCGTCGCCGGCTTCGCCATGCTCCTGGGGTCGCAGCAGCCCGCCGTGCAGTACGCCGGCACCTTCCTCGGCGCCATGGGCATCTACCCGTGCATCGCGAATACCATCAGCTGGATGGCCAACAACATCGAGGGCGTGTACAAGCGCGGCGTCGTCCTGGGCTTCGTCATCGGCTGGGGCAACCTCAACGGCGTCGTCAGCAGCAACATTTACTTTAACGCCCCGCGCTTCTCCGAGGGCCACGGCGTGGTGATGGGGTACATGGCTGTGTTCCTGTTTGGCGGGTCCGTGCTGATGACGGTGCTGCTGCGCCGCGAGAACGCCGCCCGCCGCAGGGGCGACCGCGATCATTTGATTGTCGGGTTGACGGATAAGGAGGTGGTGGCGCTGGGGGATCAGCGGCCGGATTTCTATTATACCGTGTGAGGCGGGGGGCGGGTCTGACGTTGTGGTTTGGCTGGTTTGCGGTGGTCTCGGGATGGGGTTGGCGACTGAGGCTAGAAGAGCCTGAGGTGCGGTGCGGGGGTTCAGTTACGGTTGTCAGTCTCGTTATCTTTACTTTTATTCTTCTCAAGCATGTGCGTTGGTGCGAGCAAGTCCAGTCCTTTTCTCATTATTCTTTTTTTTTTCCCTGTCGAGTCCGGGGCGGCGGAGAAGTTGACAAAAGGGGGAGGCATCCTGAATTTCAGGTTTCCGGCGGGCGGGACATGTTGCGGTCGTTTCGGGGGGTTATTTCTTTTCTTCAGCGCGGGATACGGGTTGATTTGAGAGGCGGCGATGTGTTCAACCCATCACCGGGTCACTTGAAAACAGGGAGGTCGAGCTGCGGAAGGATGAGGCTCGGTCGGGACGCACGGCGGCATGGTGGACGGCATGGATTGAGAGAGGCCGGGGGTCAAGACGCAAGGTGGATGGGATGGGATGGTCAAGCGGAAGGATGGAACAAGGACTACTATTCATCTATTAGACGTACATGGGCATCACTAGCCTTTTTCCTCTCTGTCTGTCTGCCTTGGTCTCTGTTTCCATTTTCCAGTTCACTGCAGTTCAAGTTCATGGCATCCATCAGGGGGGTTGAGTCGAGCGTTCAGTTGGGAGGTATTCCGTATAGTCGAGGAGTAATCTACAATGGCATCTTTTCCCGTGGGTTCACTTGTCTGCTGGGTGGTAGTGATGGTGGTGGCATGTCGGGGCCGACACCGCGGGGTCAGAGGGCCGGTGTAAGTGGCACGGCTGGAACAAGCGTGAGTATCAAGTGACGGGAAGATGGAAGCAAGTGACCCAGCAACGCACCAGATGACCATGAGGGTGAAGCATCAAGTCGCACTCCTGCCACACGGGGCGAGCGTCGAGGATCAGTTGAGCCCCGTGCCCCGATCGTTCCAGTCCGCGGACCACATGGATCCAGGTCGGGACCGTAGCATGGTGTGGATTACACGAGGCTCAAGTCCAATGCTGATGCCACCCTCTGGGGGGCTCTCAGATATTGCACCTCCCTGCCGGCACTTCCCCTTGCGGCCTTGCCACAGCCGCCGCAACAATGCAATGAAGAGACGGTCCCAAGGCACCCCGCAAGGCGTCCGGAGTCCGTTGGGAGCTCACCTCTCCAGGGGCCTTCATCTTCATACAACCCGGGCGCACGGAAAGCTCGGCACATGCACACGCAGACGTGGCCGCCATCCATGTGGTATTCTCCATGCATGCATGGATGCAGGGTATATGTTCAACTGCAAGTGCTATGTGCTGGAGCTCGGGCAGCTTGCATGGTCGAATCGGAGGAGAGGAGGATTGGGGATTCGGCCAATGGGGGGTGGGGTGGTTGGAAATTCGATGGAAGCCTCTTGGGATGGGGTTGGATGCCTTGTCGTGAGATTGGGAGGTTGAGGTCAGGGGGGTTGGCGGTGTAGGTTAGGGGTGAAGGTGAGGCGGATGAGGGGAGATGATGGATGTTGTTCGGGACCTTCTGGTACCAGAGGATGCGCCCGGCTCTGGTGGAATGAATCGGGGGATAACCCGAGGGGAAATAGAAAGTGAAGGCGGCGGTCAATGGGTTCTCCTTTGCGTTGGAGAGTTTACTCCTCACGGAGGCCAGGATTCAGGTGCCATGGCACGCTTAATGGCGTTGTATCCAGGTTTCCCACCAGTCAACATTCCCATCCAGCTTTCCCATCTGCCCGCCGACCAACACCAGAGATTGCCCAAGACGAGACGAAATCGCCCTGCCCGGTCCCAATTCCAACCAGGGAACCCCCGCTCCAGAAGAAAAAAGGCAAGGGGGGCGCGATATCGCCGTCTTATGTGGTGTGTGTCCCAGGGTTTCGTCTCGGATGACAGGTGACACTCGGTCGTCGACAAGACACACACATAGCAGGAGGTGTCCAAGCAGACTGGACAGACAAAAAACAACCACGAGCTGCATGTCGGCCGGCACCAACCACAGAGGCGCGGCGGTGGTGCTCGCGTGGTTCAATGCCGCTTGCTGCTAGATACGGCGGAAGGAAACGCGGTGCTCGCCGAGGAGAGGGGGGTTGGGACGGGGTGGGGGTTCGGTGCGATGCTATGGTGGGTGGTGGTATTCAGGCCTTGGTTGGGGTATCGGTGGAGGAGGCGCTGTGTTGCCTTGGGGTTGTTTCAGATCGGATGGATGGAGGTGGTGTTGTATGTCTGGGTGGGATTTGGCATTTTGAAGAGGTGGTTGATGCATGCTTTCCGATCTGGATGTATTTGTTGAAGGTTGGTGGTATTGTTGTTCGCTTGTTATGTCTGTCTCGTGTTGTCGGAAAGAACTTGAAGTGAAAGTTGGATTCCTGACTGCCCGAGAGCACACAGGCGGACGGATACCCTAGAGCGGGGACCCACGGCCGTTGTGATTTCCATGTCGTGGTCAGACAGCCGGAGCTTTCCCACCTGCAGAGTGTGTTTTTCGTTGTTGCTTGGTTCCAGAATGGAATTTGCGGCGCCCGGCTTTGCTCAGGAGACACCCGCAGGCCTGAACACCCGGCATTGGGACAGGCACTTGGCTTTGGCATCTGTCGTGAGGCGTGATGCCCATCTTCCTCTGGCGCGGCATGTGTCCCTTCCTGCGGTGAGTGACGAGGTGGGCCGGTTGAAGGTGTCCTTGCAGCTCCGTGTAACGGTGGCGTCGAAATTGAATATGCAGGATGGACTGGGCGTGGCTGTGGGAGAGGGGTCACCAGCTCGAGAGCTTCAGCCATTGATCAGCAGCAGAAATGATGACGGGCAGTCTGTAGTTGCAGGTAAGAAAATTCCCATCTAATGTGTCTGGGGTGACGATGCTTTGATTGTCTTGATATCACTGAGTCCGTCAAGTGATGATTTGTGAAGAAAGGGTCGTGTCTGGCTCTGGTGACTGTATGGCGGTAGGAATGATCTGAGCGTTTCAGGGGCGGGAGGTCAGTTCTGTACACTGGGGCCTGACCTTGGACATGAAAAGGCAACACTTTCAAGTTGATTAGCCCGGTGAAGACGCGGAATCTGTCAAGTGATCTGTCAGCTGATACCCCTCTGCGCCCATATCAATATTGATGGTTTACCAGAGTCGTCTCAACCATGCCAGGGAGGCGGTTGATGCTGTGTAACGTCTGCGGGGGTCCCCTCGTCGGCGAAATCATGGAATCACCGACGCCAGTGTTGAGCAGCATGGATTCGGACAATGGCCACAACAGCCCTGTCAGTGGCTTCCATTATCTGCAGAGGCGGCACCAACGCTCACCGAGCCCAATGCATCCTGTTGTTCTCTGCATCAGCTTCCCGAATTCCATTTCTACGATAGGGGTACTAGTACGTCCTCACAGCCTGCCCGGGTCAAGCCGCTTGGCAAGCAGTCACTGCAGGGATAGAAGCACAGAAACACCTATGCAGACAGGGTATGGCCGTGTTGATGATGGTGCCTTGCAGCCATTGATGCTTTGCTGGCAGGCGTTGGACGTGTTGATGGGGTTGGTTGGGCTCTAACAGACCCGGCATGTCCCCG
The DNA here is from genome assembly GCA_030685255.1 of Podospora conica. Taxonomy (NCBI): domain Eukaryota; kingdom Fungi; phylum Ascomycota; class Sordariomycetes; order Sordariales; family Podosporaceae; genus Podospora; species Podospora conica. The sequence goes on from MU839604.1 coordinate 17,549, forward strand.
GGCCCAGCGTCAAAGAAAGGCAAAGGGCACAGGAGCCTCCAGTGCTGTCCAGGACGCCCAACGTGGACTCTAGGTGAGTCACGACAGACCTTGTCTATAGGAGCTACGTCTGACTTGCTCCTTCCTCCAACTTAGAGCCGCATGCGAACGGGCACTCGTCCAAGTTTCAAGCCTTGTCCCATTTTTGTCCCAGTGCCGAACCTTTTCTTCTCTCTCCCACAAGCCGGCCCGGACCACGCAACCAACCGCACCAGCACCAACACCAAGTTGATCTACCAAGGTATGTCTAAATACACCCTCACCCTCCTCTCTTCCGAAGCACGCCGCACACTCGTCCTCTTCGCCGTGCCAGAGACTAACATTCAGAAGAAAGCTCGCCATCCCATCCCACACCTTTGTCGACCGTGACCAAACGTCCGGCGGCACCCAGACCCCCAGCACACCATCCCCTCCGGTATGTTCCTACAATTACACCATCTAATACTTGAAAATCCCCTCTAATGTGTTCCGAAGCCCCAAATCATCCACGTACGACATCCAAACATTAGCTTGATGCCTTGTCAAACACTCCCAAGACATTTTGCTGACATGCTGGTACTGAATTAGGCGCCGACACAATGCACTCCCAGTCGGAGAAGGCCACCGCGGGCCGCAAGGACGTTCTGCCTCCCGCCCCCCGACCGAGATACGCGGTGCTCTCGGCCTCGGCACCGGACGGTCCGCCTCCCGCGCCCAGACTGAAGTACGCGGTGCCCTCGGCACCGGACGGTCTGCCTCCCGCCCCCAGACCGAAGTACGCGGTGCCCGTGCCGAGGGCAACCCCCCGGCGCAACTACATCTGCGGGTGCCAGGACTGCTCCTGCGGTGCGGCGGTGGAGTGTCCGGGCGACCTCTGCCGGATCTGCTCCGGCCACACTTTCTGAGGTGTAAGTCAACCCCATCCTTTTTCGCCGCACACGTTCGAGAGAGCACGGTCGAGAGAGCACGGTCGAGAGAGGTCGAGACTAATACGACTTCCACACTCCAGGGCACGCCGCACGCCCACCTCAACCTCGGTGCCGTCCATCCTCCGCCACACATCCAAAGAAACCCCAAGGGGGTTTGGAAGCTTCAAAAAGACATTGTAACTTTAGTGGGGACGGTCAAAAAGCGAGCATGGTTTCTTTTGGAGGGCAAGGAAGCGGTTAAACAGAACATCAGAGGCATGGGCGAGGCGTCGACAAGTGTATTCATTTAGCGTGGGGCATAGAAAGGGCGCACAAGGCGTAGTCAGGAGGCCGATGACGAGGTATCAAATCTGTTGGACGTTTGTTTTGTCTTGTCCAGGAGGTCAGCAGAGCCTACTCGTTCAACCGTGACCTCTGCCAATGACAACATGACGTTGGCGCACATGCTGCAACCCATGGCAACCGGCAACCGTGTGTGTGCTGTCGACACCGTCCACCCGGTCGAGGGCACGTTCTGGCCACGATGGTGGCTGCAGCCCTACAATCGCTTGCAACGTTGGGACGATGACCAATGATGGCGACGAGGGATATCGGAAAGAAAAAGAAAAAAGATGGGATCGAAGAGACTTTCCCGGCCGGGGAGCCCGATCGTATGAGGATCAGATCATGCCACAAACAGCCTGAGGCCGCGGGGCCCAGGCCGAGCCGTCGTGATGCGTCGGAGCCGGCGTTCCGACGCGCCAGCGATTAGCGGCAGCACTGGCTTGGCCTGTACATAAGCGAGCACAACATTCGGGCCGCTTGGGAGGCAGTTGATAATACGAGATGCAGGTGGAGCTGTGTTGACAGGAGAAAAAAAAACAAGATCTCAGGGGTCACGATGTCTGTCTCGCCCGATCAGGAGACAAGCACTCCTTCGGATGTTGAGGGGATGTTATCGTGGGAAGATATCTCACCAAATAGGACAACCTCTAACACGCAAGAGGTTTGGCTCGCTCGGGTACGTCGTCCGAAGAAGCTGGGTCATGGCGTCGAGGGACCAGGGTCGTGGCATGGTGAGGGATCCCGCCCGAGAAAAAGAAAAGAAGAAAAAAAAGGCGACTCGCGATCTGGTGGGGGAACACCGACGCGGGGGAGGGGCCCGACCATTCTTTTTCTATTTTTTGTCTTTAACGACTCCGTGTTCCGAAATCGGGCCTCGTGCTCCTCAAAGTTGGTGATGAGCATCTGTTCAACACAAGAATATATCTCCCCATCTCCTGATCCAACATCCATTTGTCAACACCTCGTCGACAGACAAATACGGATTACCCCCCCACGATGACGTCGCATTAGCCAGGGCCCGTCTCGGCAAGATAACCCCGCCGACAAGCCTCCGATCCATCCCAGGAATGGCGCCTTGGGGGCGCGTCTTGGCGGCGCGGCAGGCCGGGGCCGGGGGCATCGAGGCCCATCCTCATCCTATCGGCGGAGTGGTCACCAACTGGGCCCTGTTTGGTTCAAAATTGCTGGTTATCGATACACCTGGCAAGGTACCGAAAAGGGTACATGGCAAACGCCGTCAGCTGGCAGGGGGCCTCCTTTTCAAGATCTTGTACCGGGCTGACGAAGGTGCTGTGACGTCGGAGGGCGACGATCAATTGCCGGGGCAACGAGGGCGCTGAAAATTAGGGGTAGGGGCGCTAAAATATAGGGGGCCCTGAAAATTAGGGGGGTAGGCCCTGTATTTCAGGGGTTCGGGGGACGATAACTAGCTCCAGCGGGCCGAAAACCAGCTTGAACGTGGTATGGGAAAAGTGAGGCTGGAGCCTGGAAATGTAACCCTTTTAGGTGGCGAAAAGGAGAGGTACTTGATCGAGAAGGATTCTGGTGATCGACGATCAGCGCTGCGGCCGAAGTCGGCGCCGCGACTTATTGGGCAGGTCTCTTTTAGCGATTCTCGCTCTAGAGCGGGCTGTTTTGGTGAGCTCCAGCGCCGAACCAAACAGGGCCCTGGAGCTCCTATCGCGAGTGTCGCATCCCGCGACGGCATGCTGCTTCCAGGTTATTTTTTTTTCTCCTATGAGTAGCCTGCTCCCCTCTTGCCGTGGCAGTTTTTCTCTCCCATCATGAAGTCTCGCTAGAGTCTCCATCCCACTCCACCTCCCACCTCCCACCTCGACCACTCCCACCCCGAACAACACCATCACACCCAAACCTCCCAAACCTCCCATCGTTCAGACCCTCGACAACCCCTCCCCCACCCTCCACCCCACCACATCATCCACCATGAAGCTCGCCGTCTTCAGCGCCAAGCCCTACGACCAGGAGTACCTCTCCCGCGTCGCCTCGCGCGACCACGCCTCCCTCTCCGTAACCTTCCACAACTTCGCCCTCTCCGAAGAAACCGCCGCCCTCGCCGCCGGCGCCGACGCCGTCTGCGTCTTCGTCAACGACGTCGTCTCCTCCGCCGTCCTGACCTCCCTCTCCTCCCTCGGCGTGCGCGCCATCCTCCTCCGCTGCGCGGGCTTCAACAACGTCGATCTCCCTGCCGCCGAGCGCCTGGGCCTCTTCGTCGCCAACGTGCCCTCCTACTCCCCCGAAGCCGTCGCCGAGTTCGCCGTCGCGCTGCTCCAAACCCTCAACCGCCGGACCCACCGCGCCTACAACCGCGTGCGCGAGGGCAACTTCTCGCTCGACGGCCTCCTCGGACGCACGTTGCACGGCAAAACCGTCGGCATCGTCGGCGTAGGCCGGATCGGACTGGCTTTGGCGCGCATCCTGCGGGGTTTCGGGTGCCGGCTGGTGGCGTTCGACCCGTTCCCGCTCCCGGAATTCACCGAGCACGGCGAGTACGTTTCGCTGGACGAGCTGCTCGCGCAGAGCGACTTTGTCAGCCTGCACTGCCCGCTGACGGACGGGACCAAGCACATCATCAACGCGTCGACCCTCAAGGCGATGCGGCGCGGCGCGACGCTGGTCAACACGAGCCGCGGCGGGCTGATTGACACCAAGGCGCTGATCGCGGCGCTCAAGACGGGGCAGCTGGGCGGGGTGGCGCTGGACGTGTACGAGGGCGAGGGCGGGCTGTTTTACCAGGACCATAGCGGGGATATCATCCAGGACGATGATCTGATGCGGTTGATGACGTTTCCGAATGTCATCATGTGCGGGCACCAGGCGTTCTTTACCGAGGAGGCGCTGACGGAGATTGCCGAGTGCACGCTGAGGAACCTGGAGGATTTCGCCGAGAGGAGGCATTGCAAGAACTCGCTGGTGAGCTCGGGGAAGCTCATGGTGAGGAGGGATTCGGTGCCGGTGAGGATTTGAGGGGGAGGGTTAGCGCTCCGGGGGGGGGGGGGGGGGGGGAGTCGGAGGAATTGGCGGCATTAAAAAAAAAATAAAACCGGTTAGCCAAGCCACCCCCCACCGGCCCACCAAAAAAACAAAAAAAAAAATTTATTAAATTT